>JAWDJV010009996.1:0-11865 GCA_033119285.1 Teratosphaeriaceae sp. CCFEE 6253
GCGAGATTGCAGTACTCAATACGCCGTCGCGCGTGCGTCTGACCACTTGCGAGGTTAGGCAAATTTGGCAGGCCGGACTCAGGAACCGGTTACAGGACTACGGAGGTAGAGTGGCCTCGGTGCGCCAACGGGGTGTCCGTGCAAGGCGGATGGCGTTGCGGCGCTCCAAAGTAGGCCGCTACAGAGATGAGGTTCACGCCACTCGCTTCGTCAAGCTGAAACCTCCCGGCCGATGTGGGGTGTCGATCCCTGCCATCACGTGAGACGTTGCCAAGATTTTGATCGACTCATGAGAAACCACGCACAATGAGGCCGTCACGTCTGACAAGCAAGTCGTCGGCAACTTTTCTTAATGTGAGCACCACAAAATCCCCGCTGTCGTCGCCCCTCTGGCGTGCCTTCTCCGCCCAGGACCACAGCACCGGATCGAGTGTATCGAAGTCCAGCTCTTTCTCCGACAGTACGCTGGCGTATCTTTGGACACCTGCGCACAATGTCTCTACAATGTCGCGATCGCAACCGTTGTCGACAATGGCGTGTCGGAAAAGCTCGGTCGTAGGTCGCACGCCCGTTGAGAGCAGGGCGCCCAGTGCTTCATGTGCACCATCTGCTATTGCTTCACAGGCGCCTTCGAGCGCTATCGCGCCCAATACTGGGCTCAGCCGTGCAAGATCGAGAGGAGCATCTTGGACGAATAGACGTAGTAGTTCCGTCTTCTGCGGCGTCCATGGCCCATGGAGCAGCTTGCGTGGCGGAAGAAGGTCAGTCGATGGCCGCATTTCGGTCCAGGCTTTCCCACAGTCCATAGCCTTGTTCGGCCCATGTGGTGGTAGTTGATCTGTCAACCAGATTCTGAAAAAGTCCAAGGTCATGAAGCGGCTACCGAACAGTCGTGTTGCGGCGGTGAGCTCGGCTGCACCAGCAGAGGTGCCCTGGGGTAGGTAGAGCACATGCCGTAAGACACTGGTGGTCATTTTCGTATAGACGTGCTGACTGCACAGCTGTGCTCGCAGTGTTGAGGAGGCGAGTGGCAGCTCGACATTGCCTGACAGCACAAAGATGTCCTGCACAATCTCAGCGGGTATCTGCTCAAGCATGGATGTCTCCGGCGTTTGCTGCCTTGACTTTTGCCGAGCAGCCGCCGCACGCTGGGACGATCGAGGCAGGGCGCTGAGACCGCCAACAAAGGTCGTAGGCGAGGCAGTGCGGCGGACCGGGCGCTTTCTCTTACTCACACGCCACTTCTCCGCCGGCACAGCGGAGCGTTTGCCTCGGATCTTGATGGTCGTCATCGTCGGCCTAGCAAGAGACATGTGGACGGAAGCGATGAAAGGCACCTTGGTTCACGAGGCCGCAGTAGGGTCGCCGTCACAGACAGACTTGCTGTCCTCGTGTCAGCGCATGCTCGCAAGTGCTGGTGTTGCAACGTGAGGTATTGTGGCTGTCTGGTCAGAGATCTTGGTATGGTGTGTAAATATCATGATTTGTCAAATACAATCTAGTGCTTGGGTTATGCATCATGACAGGGTGACGAGAGTGAGTGGAAAGGCGATCGTACCTTCCAGGATGCAGCGTTGGCATGTCGCCGGGTTGAGAGTGGCACTGCTGACTCTTTCAGAAGCCTTCGCCGAGGTCAGCGATCTTTCTGGCCGCAGAGATGGCGTCGGCAGCGAGCAGGAAAGGTTCAGATCAGAATATGTAAGATTGGAGGTCACGGTCTCCGTGCCGTTACGAGGATCAGGCGAGAAACTCCGGCAAACGGAAAATCCCACGCAAATTATGGCATCCTGTGAGACGTAGTGTGAGGCAGGAGGAGGACGTACCTCGAGGCTCCAAGCACCGTGTTGGTGGGACGACCAGGGCGGTAGATCGCGTTCGTCGCCGGCCAAGAGGGAGCATGTCGGGTGCAGTTGCGGGAGTGACGCTCCTCTGAGCCGATGGTGTGTGTATTCGCGAATGGACAAGCAATAGGAAGTCAAATGGAACATGAAGTCTCGAAAAGTTCGAGGTTTTCGGGCCTCGGCACGACCCTTCGACGCTAAACTTCATACAGGCATCACCAGCCGCTCAACTCCCGTCGTCGCCCGTCGTCGACTGTCGTCGACTGGACTTCTTGCAGAGTTCACGACCACTGCGCCATGTCATGATGGCCTCCACATACACAGTCGTCGGTGTACCATGCCCCCACGCCCGCGCAACTTACTGCTCAAGAAGCAAGCCGTGGAGTCGAGAGCAACGAGGGCTACTAAAGCGAAGGCGAAGCAGGACTTGCTTGATCGCCCACCAGTGACCGCTGAGCCAATCCTCAGACCCTTGAGCCAGGCAGCGAAAGAGCGTCTCGATGCATCCTCCACCACCCCACCGCCACAGCCTCTGACTCAAAGTCTCCGCAACCTTTTTTCGGGCTATGTTACCGCTGCCTTTACAGCCCCAGCGGCTCGCATGCGGCAGCAGTGTAGGTGACATCCGGGAGGCCCAGGAATGTTAGATCTGGCTAACATGATCGCTAGCGGTAATCACCACTCCAAAGAGTTCTACGGCGGCCAATGTCAGCAAGGCATTGCTCATTACAGCCGCCGGCAGGTCCAAAGGCCGGGTCTCCAGACGCAGGAAGCGGAGGGAGCCCTTCCAGCTATCACGGCTTCTCAACTTTAAGCGTCCGGGGTATTCATCTCTTGGCGATCTCCGCACATTGTTGGGCTTGGCTGCAACTCGAAACGATGGTAGCCCGCAGGATGCAGTACTTGTGTCCATAGACACCGAAAGCGAGCGGCGAGGTCTAATTGACAACGTGGTCGAGGTGGGTATTACCACTCTGCGCATTGCCGATATCTATGGCACCGACCCTGGGGACTATGCACGGAACTGGACTGCGAAGATGGAGCACAAGCACATCGTCTTGGACGTGACGCGCAAACCAAAGCACAGAATGAGGTCAAGCTTGTTCGGCAAGAGCATCTTTGTGAGTACGGAGCAAGCCAGGGCTGCTATCTCCGAGACTCTACAACACCATCTGCGCCCGCCAGAAGGATGCGACAGCGCCACATCACACCATGCGGAGGCAGGTCCTGCACCGGCATCAAGACGGCTCATCCTCGTCGGCCAAAGCATTGTGTCTGACATTGTGGTGCTGAAAGGCCGCCCACTCCACCTCGACCTTCATTCTCCCATCGACGATGAAGAAGCCGAACCTGCCCGCCTTACGACTTCATTGTGCATACCTCGGTTTAGTGCAGTTTTTGACACCTTGGCATTGACCCAGCAAGCCCGCAAACTTGGGGTGCGGCTGCCGGGTGCGAGACTTGGTCTCGTGGCGAGAGTGCTAGGTGTTGACCCCAAATACTGGGACGGGACGAGTGTTGTCGGAACTCACAACGCATCCAATGATGCAGCGTATACAATGATGGTACTTCTGCTGCATGCTATCAAGGCCGAGAGCCTGGAGAAGGAAGGATCGCTCGAGACCTTATCACAGGCGGATGTGGCCATGAATGCAAAAGGCATGAAGCGGTGCGGACAGGCCACACGCCCTTCACAAGGGTTTCATGGGATGCCCGGTGCGCGACCGGCGCGATGGCGGCTCTGGCGCGTGTCAGCATTCGTCTGCGTTCTGCTTGGTGTGACTGGCAGTGCAGTGGGTATAACGGTACTAGGCCTGCAGGGGGCGGGGCTGGATTCTGAGGCTGAGGGTGCCGGAGAGTGACCTAACACAACCTCGCGAAGACCTATCTCATCACTACACGATGAGCCTGCCATTGGCAAGCATTCTCATGTGGACGTGTATACAGATGCACGTAGGCGCACCCGTGGCGCACTAAAATGATCGGCGGACCGGTCCGAAGCTGTTCGCGCGTAGAGTCGACGCGATCTCCGCGTCTGATGTACATAGTCTCATGGCATCGAATTCCAGAATCAATATGAGCACCCTATGCTTGCGCACGGCGGGCAGTGTCGTAAATGGTTGTCCATTTGAAGCCGTGGGCGCTGGTGACACCAGCCTCGCGCGGCATCGGGTTTGAACTTGCCCGACGACTCCTACAGACGACGAAGGTGCCTGTGCTCGCTACGGCGCGGAAAGACACCGACCAGACGAGAGAAGACCTGTTGGCTGGGCTGCGCGACGTGCAGGAAGATCGCTTGCATGTGCTGAAGGTCGACGTCTTGGGTACATCACAAGCCTCGGCGCTGGCGGACTGCGCAGCATGCTGACCCTGGCGCAGACGAGCAGACCATACACGATGCAGCTGCTGAAGCCTCAGACCTCTTCCCGAAGAAGGATTTCTACCTGCACCTCGCCCTCGGTTTGCCCGGTATCCTGTACCCCGAGAAGTCGCCGGCGCAGATCGACTACGAGCATGCCCTCCAGACCTTCCGAACGAACACGCTGGGGCCCATGATGCTGCTTAAGCACTTCTCGCCCTTCCTTCCTCGCAAGAGCACCAGACTTCCTTCGTCAGCAGATCTGCAGGCTCTGCCACCGCAAGCCGTCTGGGCCACGATGTCCGCTCGTGTCGGCTCAATCATGGACAATCGGCTTGGTGGTTGGTACAGCTACCGTGCATCCAAGGCAGCTGTGAATCAAGTCACGAAAACGTTTGACAACCACCTTCGCACCAGTGCTGGCGACAAAGCCATGGCAGTGAGCTTGCACCCAGGCACGGTCAAAACGGGTCTGAGCGAGGAATTCTGGGCGAATGTACGGGAAGAGAAGCTTTTCACGGCGGTCTTTGCTGCGGAGAAGCTGATGGGCGTGTTGTGTGAGAGGAGCATAGAGGACAGAGGAAAGTGTTGGGATTGGAAGGGCGATGAGGTACCTCCATGACTCTCTCTCGTGGTAGACTCGCTCGGCACTCCTCGATGATCTCCTAGGCTGCCTTCAGCTCAATGGTGAGCGGACACGGCCGCTTTCGGAAGCTGCATGAGCTCATAACACAGAGACAGTCTTGGGCGATCTCTGGGATAGCCAACTTGCGCGCACCGTCTCGGACAGGCTGCGGGTGCCGGTGGTACGGTAGACGTGCCACGATCCGCACAATTGGACCACCGCACCTTCTTCTGCTCCCGTTCTCTCACATCGCGACCCTTGAAAGACAGCCCCTGGCTGCCACACATCCAAATCAAGGAATGCCTACACGCGGGTATCAAAGCTGGCGCAATTGAGAGCGCAGAGACTCAGCTTACGACGTGGCCTTTCACCTGTCGATCGGAGGACTTTAAGTGGGACAATCATGAAAACATTACGCTCTGCCGATTCTGCAGCACGTGACTCGGCTCGGCTAAGGAGTCTACATGCACACGGGAGATGTATACCACGGAGTACGCACGCCTCGGCGAGCAAGGTTTCAACGCCAGCACACAAGGTCAATCACATCGCGATAGATCACGACTTGCCGGATATCAGAATTCCCAAAATGGAGCCTCGGGTTTGGGAACAGCAAGGCTCGTTCACCGTTCACATTGCGTAAGGCGTTGCCTCGTCTCGGTCTTAGTCCAGCCCTATTGAGCTCCAGGCCAGCTCATCTCCGGGTATAATACATGTATGCAAGGGGACGCACTTCGGAATTGCTGGTAGGCATTGTGGCAACCAGCGGCGACACCAAACAGCTGGTGATTGCAAGCCGGCATCGTTGCTCACGATCCAGCTCCGTTGGCAAGGCAGAACAATGGTACGTACTGTAGGGCGACATGCTCAAACATGCGCAGCTCGCTGCGTCTCCCGGAGCGCAGTGGCGACTCGGACCGCTACTGGCGTATTGCTATGCTACCTCATGTCATGCTTGACAGTCAGCTGCTGTGCCGGGCGCCACGGGGGTGGGCCAAGGTTCGTTCGATACGTGCACAGGCACAGGCCATGGAAAACGATAATAAGCAATATCAAGCAAGCCAAGCTTCGGATGGCGTGCGGATTACGCTCTTGGCATCAGACCCATGTACACATACTCTTGGTCGAGGTACAACGACGACTCAAGCGACGCGTGCGTGTGGTACACGCGGTGCGCCCCGCGGTGGAGTCCTGGGAATTCGACTTGATGCACTTCTAGATCAGCCGGGAGACAGATCTCCTCGGCCATCAGAGGTGAGAATGACGTACCGTGGACCGTCATCGCATCTCGTTGCATTCAAGTTCGTGTTCCCGGATCAGGGCCTGCGGACATTCAACGCTGCAAAGCCCACGCCCCTCCATCAACCCAATCCACACTCATATCACACCCGCTTCTCTGCCGGCCAGCCAACCATCAATCCACCACCGCCGAAATGGTTCACCAGCACGGAGACCATCACGATATACCTCAGGAGCACCGCAAGAACAAGTGAGCTCGCGCCGGCAGACCGCCCCAATGGCTGCGACACAATCTAACTTCGTGCAGGCCGGGCGCATGGCTGCCAGCGGACCACCGCATTCAGAAGGAGTGGCTCGGCGAACAGATCAAGCAGGCTCACGACAACAAGAAGGAGCTCCTTCCGGTACTGCAGGACTTCAAGGACTTCATCGAAGGCAACCCGAGGATCTACATGTACTTCAACTCCATGTTCGAGGAAGTCCCGAGGCGCGATCCCTACAACAAGGACCCCGTTGGTCATAAGCAGATCCGCGACTACCACCACATGCTCGAGGTGCTGAACCACACCTTCGGCTCGGCCCCGTACTGGACCGATGCTGCGGCGCACGTCGGTATGGTCGGGGTACCCATGTGTGCCGTCTTCGACTACCCGATGGGTACGCCATCCGGGTATGCTGCTTTCCTGGACCCGGAAGTCAACGTCCACTTGAAGAAGATTTTGAACGAGTGGGGCAAGTTCCTGCTGACGCCGAAGTCTGCCGAGGTGCTGGGCAATCATACGCAGGGCTGGTTCAGCGAGCACGGGGTGAAGGACATGATGGATGTCGCCAATGCGCCGTATGGATCGCAGCACACTTTCGAGGACTTTTTCGTCGTTCCGGATGCCAAGGCCAAGAACCACGGGTACAAGAGCTGGGATCATTTTTTCACAGTGAGTCGTGTTCCGATCCGATCGCGGTTTAGATTACCGGTATTGACAATGCAAAGCGCCAATTCAAGGACGAGGTTCGTCCTGTCGCCTCGCCGGATGATGACAATGTGATCGCCAACGCTTGCGAGTCGAAAGTCTTCAACGTCGCACGCAACGTCAAGCTTCGCGACAAGTTCTGGATCAAGGGCCAGCCGTACAGTATCAGGGACATGCTCGCCGAAGACCCCCTGGCAATGGAGTTCGGCGGTGGCACCGTCTACCAAGCCTTCCTCTCCGCGCTCTCGTACCACAGGTGGCACAGCCCGGTCAGCGGGACGATCAAGAAGGCCTTCGTGCAGGACGGCACGTACTTCTCCGAGCCGCTGTTCGAGGGTCTGGGTGACCCGGGCACGACCGAGATCGACAAGGGCGGGATCACGACCGGCCAGGGCTACCTCTCGGCGCTCGCCACCCGCGCCATCATCTTCATCGAGGCGGACAACCCGGCCATCGGCCTCATGGCGTTCATCGGCATCGGCATGGACGAGGTCAGCACGTGCGAGATCACGGTCAAGGAGGGTCAGCATGTGAAGAAGGGCGAGCAGACGGGCATGTTCCACTTCGGCGGCAGCTCGCACTGCTTGCTGTTCCGGAAGCATGTGAATGTGGAGTTCCTGCAGGACATCCACCCTGGAAGAGATGCGAACGTCCCAGTCCGGAGTCATCTGGCAACCATCAAGCAGTGAGAGTCGATCGATGCCGGGTTTGTGGACTGCCGTGCGATAATGCATGGGCTGGCCCAGATTGGAAAACCAAAGTTGATTGATTATCAAACAGCCATTCTCGTCTGTAGCTTAGGCTTGTTAGATCCGTCCAGTGCAAGTCCATTACTCCCCAGTATGCCATGTCCAACGACAGCGCCAGACAAGCCTGACTTGGCTCAAGTTCTTCCACGGAACATCCCCTACGCCACCTGGTATCGCATAGCAGGCTGCTCCTGCACATAGCCGGCCTGTGCCGCCTTGGCCCCAGTGCCGTCTCGCCCACCAGCAGCCCGATCCTTCAACTCCATCTCCATCTGCGCAAGGGCACAGCAATGGCAGAAGCAAGCGGACAGGCAGTCGGTGCAGTCATTGCCTCTGATGTTGAACGCGCGTCGGAGCTCCTGTCGTTTGAGCCACACCACAATCCATGAAAGTCCAGCGTAGTTGGCCAGGCCCATCACGAGGCAGCCGGGGGCGAGGAGGGCAAAGTTGTCCCTGTCCCTGCGGATGGCGTGAGAGGACGACCCGGCTACCACATGGGAAGGTGCGTGCTTACGTCTCGGGAAATTGATCCAGACGCTGTTCGATGCGGCCGTACATGAAAGCGTTACAGCACCACGAGCCCATCTACCAAAGGTTCAGCTCCCGCCGGCAGCGAGTATCGCAGGATGGACTCACGCAGACATTGAAGTCGCCGCCGCAGATGTGACTGCAGATGCCGTTGCGCCATTCTTCCTCGTGGGTGTGACCGTCCATTTCGGGTGTCCTGCTTGTCGGCGAGGGGATCTGGAGGTCGGGGAGTCAGTGGGACGCGCAAACTGGGTGAGCGAGGATCAGACCGTGCTGAGTGATGTAGTCAGACCGAGGCGCTCGCGCAGAGAAGATGCCGGGTAGTGATGTTTTGGTTGCAATGGGAGATGTGTCAACGTCGATGAGAACCAACCACGTTAGATGATGAATCAAGGGGAGGGACAAAAGGAAGGTAATGGTCGGGGATTAGTGCAGTGTGGACTTGCGACTTCCTAAGGTACTCAGTCGTCTCCATGGCAGTGCACATTCAGTCGCACTCTCGAGCCAACAGATGTTACCCCAAGGACAATGCCATCCGCCAAGTTCCAGCTGTACATGGTAACGAAAGCCGTTTCGATGTGATGGGCATGCGGTGCGCAAGAGTGGCCTGGTGAGATGGGCAGAATCGTGTGTTCTTGAAGCGGAGGGGGCCTGAGGGAACGCCTGGAGAAAGCGCTGCTTGATGACTGCCGTACAATGAAACGGCAGTTGCAAGGCTGGAGTGTGTAGATGGGCAGGTGGCCCTTACAGTAGCTGGCCTGAGAAGCTTGACCGGGTGAAGCTTCGGTCCTGGCGGTACGCCTAGCACGATCATCAAGGAGTCAGCGGTCGCTGCAGTAGAGTACATCTGATACTTATGTACAACACGCTCGAGTGATACAGTTGATGACTGCAGAAGTCAGGAGCAGGAGGAAACATATCACTCGATGTAGCTAGGTGATAATGAGACTTCGCTACTACTCACCTATACTATACATCGAATGTACCTCAACGCAGTGCCCGCCGTCGCCACGGGTGGAACTCGTTTGCTAGTCCTTTCCCAGTCTTGCGCCGTGACAGGCGTGCATCTCATTCATGGTGAGCTACCTGATCCGTGGCTGAGCTCGGCACAAGGACGAGACCCAGCATCGTTGGACTGCTGGGCGGCCAGTCCCAGGGGCTGCAAGTCAGTGCGTGATTCCCACGTATGTGCGCATGTAATCCAATCTTCAAGCAGCTTGGGTCAGCCTTGTGTCTACATCAGATCCAGAGATTGTATCTGCCGGGCTGGAAATTGTTATGAGGAGCCTCTGCGCAGGAACATTGCGACCCGGATTGTATAGCGAGCTCGGTGAGCCAGTGTTCCAAGGTGATCCGCATGCCAGTAGTATCCTCCCAGGCCAGCACAGACATGTAAGCCTCGGCGAGTGGATGAGCCGGTACAGCCGAAGTCGCAGACTGGCTTGCGGAACGAATCCAGCGCTGAGGCTATTGCATGTGGCCTTGACGTACTGTATGCTGGACGACGAGGTTGGGGCCTGGTTAGGCCGTGAGGGCTGTACAATAGCAATCCTACCCGGATGCCTATGGGGCCAGGGCAGGGAGGCTGACCCGTCACTTTCTCGAACTCCGGGCCTTGTGGACCTGATGATGAGGTCCGGTGGGATGAGTACAATGTAGGCCTCGTCGTATGCGCGTTCCTTGAAGCCAATCCATTGCGGCTTGGGATGAGACCGACAGCCAGCCCCAGGGGGCCGAGTGCAAGGCGGCCGTCCGTTGGGCCAAGTCGCTGGTCACACTGCCGGCATCGAGGATCATCAGGCTGCCAATTCCCCATCTGCAGCCTCGCGACCGGAGCCTCTGAGGCTCAGCTGAGAGTGTTGGCGTCAGCCTGCAACTTCGGGTGGGCCCCACGCGAGAATCCTCCTCCGAGAGCATCTTCCCGTGGACTGTCACACCTCCGAGCTGTGCGACGGTCTGGGCACGGCTCCCACCGGACAGGTGATGGTGCGACGGGCTCTGGGCGACGAGCAGGATGGTGGGGGGTGCAGATATCAATATTGGAGGTGCATGCTGAAGCCGCGAACTCTGTCGCATGGCGAGTCGCATGGCGAGCTGAGGTGCAGGCTGCAGCGAGTGTGCAGCGTCCCACTACTGGAGCGGCGTCCGCGGGAGCGTGGTGTGGCGCCGCTGTGCCGGCGAGCCCAGACCACCGGTCGAGAATTGCTAATCGTCCCCCATGGAATCTCTGCCGCATCTCACATCGCTGATGGGATCTCAAATCGCCATCCTCGCGGCGTGTCGGAGGCGATGGCGACGGCGACAGTATTGGCACCGCCCCCGAACGCCTCTCCGCCGTGGCCCTGGCGGCGATGGGCACTGCTGGAAGGAAGATCGGCCTTCCGCAGATGGGGCCCTGGCCGTCTCAGAATAGCTGGCGGCCCCACAGTGCCCTGCGAAGCTGGGCCCGGACGGGCTAGCGCGCAACTCTATCTTGCTGACACCAACAGCTTGCGCCAACGCGTCGCCCGCTTTGGGCGATGGGAGACGAGAAGATGCTCTGTGCCGTGCGACTGCGATGCTGCTCCATGGTGGGGGCCTCCCGCCAAGCGCCCTCTGGTATTAGATCAGGCATTCCTTCGCCCGTTCGGCGAAGCTCTGCTGCGGCGCTCTTGCAATTGCTGTTCATGAGGAGACCGGTTCTGCCTCCAATTCTTGATTTGTATCCAATTTCGTATTCTTCAACGCCTGTTCACGCAGTCCCATCCCCATCATCGATCCCTGCCGGCTAGCAGAGACGAGACAGCCTCGGAACTGTAGCCCGGGCAGCACAGGCCATCTGAGGCGGAAGACACCTACTGCACATAGAGGGCTGCGCCGTCAATCAGGGTGCAATACGCCGCCTCCAGTGCAGCCAACTGCACTTCTTGCAACGAAGAAGGCCAACTCATACAGCCTAGACCATGTGCGAGACCCAGTTCGCCTCCCTGAATGGGGCGGCTGCCTATGCCGCGACCGCAGAAGGCGATGACATCCACTTCGACTTCACGCCCAACCCCAACGCCAAAGCTCGTCGCAGCATCTCCATCTTCAGCAGGAGAGGCAGCGAAACCCCAGAATCGAAGCCTCCCTTCATCGCGCAGGCAGCCAGGGTGGAGCAGCCCGTCCCACCGCTGAAGCGAGAGATGACGGAAAGACAGAAGAGCTGGCTGGGCAGGCGTCGGAGCCACTGCGGTAAAAGCAGCCCAGCGAAAGCGCCCGCTGCTCCGAAGACGCCGAGAGGGACCGTACTGAACGCTGTTCCTCGGTCCGCGACGATCAAGATGAGCGCGCTGGAAGAAGCGATGGCCACCAGTCCGAACGAGGAGATCCTGTCCGCGCTCAGCGAACACAGTCCGACGCGGTCGGCGTTCACAGCTCGTCCGCATCAACCCTTGCAACACTCACCTGCCGCAGCACAGCAGGCGGATGTCGTCTGGAACACCAGCACCATGTCTTACCGGTCGCCGAGCCTGAGGAAGGGCGACGCAAGCAGCCGAATCGGCCTCTGGGTCAATGGGATCGCACAATGGGACGACCA
>JAWDJV010009997.1:0-11854 GCA_033119285.1 Teratosphaeriaceae sp. CCFEE 6253
AGAAGCTTAATTAAGGTTAGTAAGGACCGTCGCCGCGTAGGCGCTAAGCCTACGGGCCGCCGCCCCTACGGTCTTATTACGCCTACTACCCGCCGCGCTTACGCTAGGTCTAAGTCCTCCGGCCCGAGAGAGGGGGCGTTACTTAACCCCGAGGACTCTACCCCCTCCTCTTCTTCCTCCTTCTCCTCCTCCGCCCGCGGCGGCGCCGCCTCCTCCTCCTCCTCCTCCTCTATATCCCCCGGGGCGTCTAGGCCTAAGGCCTAGTCGACAGTCTCTAAAGGGAGACTAGTAGCCTTAGCGAACTATATACGGTTAGTAGGAACGACGTATAGCGGGAGTAGGCGATACTTACGAGCTTCCTTAGAGCGACTATACCGGTTAGGTTCCTACGTACCCGCTATACCTTTAGTAGTATATCGGTCGAGGTACCCGTAGGCGCCTCGCGCGCGGCGCCCTTACGCGGCGTACGCTAGTCGCCTACGGTACGCGAGCGGTTAGCCTTAAAGGCCTTTAAGCTAGCCTATAGGGCCTCGATAGCCTAGTCCTTAGCGGCGAGGGCGCGGGCTACCTCCTCCTCGCCCTCGGCTACTACGCTACGCGTACACGCTCTATAAGCGCGGACCGCGGTGTTAAAGAGGGGGAGTATAGTAGGCTCTACGGTAACGTACCTACTACGCGGTTAGTAAGATTGTAATACTCGAAAGCGTAGCGCGGCGTAGGCGCGCCGCCTACGATACGTACTTATAATAGGAGGTAGTATAGTAGAAGTACTTCTTACCGAAGGCCCCGATCTATATATTATAAGCGCCTATACGCTATTAGTACGCTACCCCTTGTCGACGCCCCTATAGTACGTAAGCGATCCGTTAGCGATACTTACAGACTCTAATATCTCTATAGTATAGAATACATCTATTATAGATAGGGATTAAGGGCTTAATATTAGTCTTAAGAGGTATAGTAGCTTACGGGTCGCCTACTAAGAGCGTGCGTAGTACGTGCGGTAGTAGTACGAGGTGTAGGGTATAAGCTTATATTCTTTGTTAAAGAATATAAAAGGTATTGTTATTGTTTAAAAGCCCGTAAGGCGCG
Organism: Teratosphaeriaceae sp. CCFEE 6253; assembly: GCA_033119285.1. Lineage (NCBI taxonomy): Eukaryota > Fungi > Ascomycota > Dothideomycetes > Mycosphaerellales > Teratosphaeriaceae > Teratosphaeriaceae sp. CCFEE 6253. The sequence continues at coordinate 1,093 of JAWDJV010009997.1, forward strand.
GGCGAGAAATAAAACAAAAGCGCGCGGCGACCCTATACTACGCCTACGGGCCGCCCTACTATAACTTTAGGAATACAAGGAGTAACTATAGGTAGTTCCTTCTTCAGGACATTCTATACCCCGGTTGCAACCGGCAATAGAAACGCGTACGCGAGCGGTATACGCCTAAAGCGAGTATACGCTTCGTAGGAATAGTATACACTCCTCTTTACTATAAGACTAAGGGTAGCCCCTAAAGAGGGGAGAGGTAGTTATTATAGGAAAGACAGTCTAGTAGGACCCTAAGAGGGTTACGTATAAGGTTACGTATAAGGTTACGTTCGTTAGCCGCCTAGCGAAGCGCCGGGTAAGCGGCTAGCGTACGTATACCGTACGCGCCCTTTACTACTCTTAGAAGAAGTAGCAATTAGCGCTGTTCTTAACTAAGTGTTTAGTTAGAGACGAGCCCTATACGCTACGAGATATCTTTACTATAGATACCCCTATATTAATACGCCCGTAGTCCTCTATAAGTCCTTACTCTATCTTATACTTTATTAGCTCCTCTATTATAGAGTCGACGTCCTCGCCTACGGGAATGCGCTAGCGTAGGCCTATCTCGATGCGTATCTTCTATAGCCTCCGCTAGCCTACCTCAAAGCCGTCGTAGTAAAGGAGCTATACCGCCTATTTATCTAGTAAGCGTAAGGCGTAGAAATAGAATACGACCCTTGCCTATAGTTCCGTAGTATCCTTATATTACTTAGCCCTTAATTAGACGCCTACCTCTATAAACTAGCGCTTTAGCGTCGAGTAGCTAATAGTAGTACCTTATTCCTTAAGCCTCGTATATATCTCTTAATAGCCTATACTATTAGTCTACTAAGTAAGTAGTTCCTCGCAATATAAGTTAATATTAATCTTCCTACGAGGTATCGTATTATCCTATAAAGCGAGTACGTTGCGAGTCTATAGCGAGTCTACTCTAAGACGCTTTGTAAGCTTAGACGAGAGTCTAAGGTTCTTAGGAGCTAATCTAGCAGTTAGAGCGAGTTGCAAGTACCGCACGAGGCTATAGTTAGTCGTCTAATAGGGTTTATTAGGACTCCCGTACGAGGATTAGAGCGAGAGTATATAGTATTAGCGAGTAGCTAGCGAGTACTACGTCGAGGCAAAGAGCGTAGGGGAGGTCCCGTATAGTGGCATTAGCGCTAGTGGCGGCGCTAGTGCTAGGCGCGAGTTAGTACGGTAGGGGGAAGGGGGGAGGGAGGGAGGAGTATAGTTAGCGCGCGGTAGTCGTCTAGCGGCGGAGATTGGACTAGCAGTGCGCTCGCAGCGACGGCTAGCTATAGCAATGCGGTAGTAGCACTGGCGCTAGTGCGGCTAACGAGTCTAGTTGTTTGGACGAAGTTGATTCGAGCCCAAGGTATCTACGGCCAACGAAACTAGCATTGCCGGGCGTCAGTCGATCAATCCCAATCGCGTCTCCCGGCGCGTCGTCCAAGACACCTCCTCACATCGCACCCCAATGGTCGCCTGCCCAATCTGCGACAAGCCGGTGAAGGAAGCCAACATCAATCGCCACATCGACTCGGCCTGCAAAGATCTGATCGACGATGAGTCAGATCAACCACCATCAACCCAGTCCAATGGCACGAGGTCGAAGTCCAAACAGCCCGCAGAGCCCAAGGCGAACAAGTCCTCCTTCTTCACCCCGTCCGCGAAGCGCGCCGAGCGGACGGTGAGCTTTGCCCACGAGGCTACGGCATACGATGCTCCCTCCGCTTCATCGCCGGCCACCCCAAGGCTCCCGCCAAGCACACCAGCACCGGCGTCGACAGCGCCGCCACCCAGCACACCTGGCCCCGTGATCGGCGTGAAGCGAGAAGCTCAGCAAGAAGACGACGATGTCTTGCCCGCCCAGCCCAACTTCGAGCCAGCGTCTCCCAAGCGCAAGAAGCAGAAGAACTCCCACGCCCCTCTAGCCGAACGCATGCGTCCCCACACTCTCGACGAAGTCGCCGGCCAGGACCTCGTGGGCCCAGACGGAGTCCTGCGCAACCTGATTCTCACCGACCGCGTCCCGTCCATGATCCTCTGGGGTGGGCCAGGCACCGGCAAAACGACCATCGCCCGCCTCATCGCTCAAACGGCCGGAACACGTTTCGTGGAGATTAACAGCACATCAAGTGGGGTGGCGGAGGTCAAGAAGCTGTTTGCCGAGGCGAGGAATGAGATGGGGTTGACGGGGCGCAAAACCATCATCTTCTGCGACGAGATACACCGGTTCAGCAAGTCGCAGCAGGATGTTTTTCTGGGGCCTGTGGAGGCGGGACACGTGACGTTGATTGGCGCGACGACGGAGAACCCGAGTTTCAAGGTGGTGAACGCGCTGTTGAGCAGATGCAGAACGTTCACGCTTGCGAAGCTGGAGGAGGCACACATCTTTGCGATCCTGAAGCGAGCGCTTGCCAAGGAAGTGCCGGGGTTGCCTACACCGTCATCTAGTCCATCGAGCGAAGAGACTCAGGAGATCCCAGAGGCAGAGCCCAGCGCCCCAACCCAACCGAATCACCACCTTCTGATCGACGACCACTACGCACTGCTGCACTACCTTTCCGCATTCGCGGACGGCGATGCTCGTACCGGCCTCAACTTGCTCGAGCTCGCCCTCGACCTCTGCCAACGACCCTCAACTACAAGTGAGGAGATCAAGAAATCTCTCACTCAGACCTTGGTCTACGACCGCGCAGGCGACCAACACTACGACACCATCTCCGCCTTCCACAAATCCGTCCGCGGCAGCGATGCAGACGCAGCGCTCTACTACCTGGCTCGCATGCTCCAGTCCGGGGAGGACCCACTCTATGTCGCGCGGCGCATGGTCGTCATCGCCTCCGAGGACGTTGGGCTCGCGGACAACAGCATGTTGTCACTCGCGACCGCGACGTATAGTGCCGCGGAGAAGATCGGGATGCCCGAATGCCGGATCAATCTGGGCCATTGCGCGGTGGCGCTTTGTCTGGCACCAAAGTCGACGCGGGCGTACAGGGGGCTGACGGAGGCGTATGCTGCGCTCCGCGAGCCGGGTGTCGCCGGACTGCCCGTGCCGGTACATTTGCGAAATGCGCCGACGAAGCTGATGAAGCAGATGGGGTACGGGAAGGAGTACAAGTACAATCCCGACTACGTCGACGGGCGCGTAGTGCAGGACTACCTGCCGGAGCCGCTCCTGGGCCGCAAGTTCTTAGGTCCGGATCATCTCGGCGATCAAGTCGACCCGGGCGTACTGGAGCTGGAGGCGGAGCAACTCCGCAGCGCCTCCGTATACGACGCCGGCGAGCCGTCATTGGGCGAGGAAGAGGAAGTCCTGCTCAACCCAGACGGGGACTGAGCATCCCGCGCCGACTGCCACGGGAACATCTTTTCGTGCTGCACGAGCGCGAGTTTGCTCACCGTCATGTTCGTGGGCCTCAGGCCGGGTCTCAGTCCCCCGATCGACGGGGGGCTGAGGCCGCGGGTGAAGACGCTGGCGCGAACCAGGCCGATCCACTTTGCTTCTGCCCAGCGCGCGCGCTGGATGAAGTAGCCTGCTGCCGTGGACAAGGGGAGGAAGATCCCGACGTGGCCTGTGGAGGAGGAGATGGGCTCGGTGAAGAAGGGGATCGTGCGGCAGAGGTGCGTGATGTACGTGGCTAGCTCGTCCTCTGGCACGGCGCACGAAGGGTCGGGAAACCAGTCGCGGTCCAAGTCGTGGCGCAACTTGTGCAGGGACTGCATGTTGAACCGCAAGTGGTACATGGACAGCCAATACACCGAAGCCAGGTACGCGATGGGGAAGTCACGGAACCAGAACGCGGTCTCAAACGTGCGGTCCTGTACGCAGCTCGTGAACGTCGTGAACTCGTCAATCGGCCGTTCCTCGTACAGGCCCTGGCCCTCGAAGGCGAAGCGGACTTCCCAGTCGAAGAACCAGTCCCGGAGCTGGTGGTCGAGCTCCTCGCAGTCCCGCAGGATGGCATCGATGTTCTCGGCGCTCAACGCCACCACGCCACCCAACCCATCGTACCGCTCCAGCAGCCCCGGGATCCGTATCGCGGCATCATAGAACAGCGTCGAGGAGTCCCGGATCGGCGCCTCGAAGGCCAGCGCCCGCCACTCCGGCAGCGCCATGTACGGCGCCTTCCGCTGGATCAAGGACCAGACCAGCGCGCCGTGCCGCGTATTGGAGAACAGCAGCAGCGCGAGCTTCGACTTGACCGACTTGGGCCCGCGCGCGGCGATCAGCTGCTGGCCCCCCGTCACATGCGTACCCCAGGCGTGGTCGTGCTTGCCGATCTCGTCATACAGGCCACAGGTCGCCAGCACGGTGGCCGCGGCCAGCAGCTCGTCATTGCCCGCCATTTGCGGTCGGGAGAGGGCGTGCATCAGGCTGCCCAGCGCGCGGCCGTACTTGCGCACGGACTGGTGCACGAGGGCCGGGTCCTTGACCAAGCCGCCGACGGCGATCAGCGACAGCGCGTCCAGGGCCTCGGTCAGCGCGGGCTGGGTGGTGGGCATGGCGGTCAGGGTGTGGAAGAAGGAGAAATGGTCCAGCGCGGACGTGTTCTTGGGCAGGTAGACGTCCATGAAGGTGCCGTAGAGCTGCGCCCGGTTCGCGGCGGGGCTGAGAAAGGAGTCGGGGGAGGCGCTGGGGGTGTAGTAGCCGCGGAGGAGGTCCTCACCAATGAATTCCACTGCCGGGCTGCTGCCTGCGCTTCCGTTCGAGAATATCGGCGTGCTGAAGGCGGTGGTGGAGTTGGGAGCATCCCACCGCGGGATGGCGCGCACCACGATGGTGCCGTTAGCCCCGCCACCGCTGCTGCCTTCCTTGCCGCGGTAGAAGTCCAGGGCCTTCTTGACCGTGTCGCTCGTCTGATTGCGGAACTCGACGCCACCAGCTTTCTCCGTCCGGTAGCCTGGGCATGGCACACCATGGGTGGCGCAACGTCTGCAGTGCGGTCGCGTCTCATCGCAGCGGATCTTTCTTTTGCGGCACGTATAGCATCCCGCAGACCGGAGAGGCATGGTCGTAGCAGCCCTATGCGTGTGAGTGGATGATGTCCGGTGGCTTTGCTGCTTTGGGCAGTCACTGCGAATGCGAGCTGCTGGTCGGGAGGACGACTGGCCGACGCATGTACGTCTCGCGTTACGTCGTATCTGACACGTCTTGCTACCTGACTAGAATACGATCCATAGCAGAGCCTCGCCGCTTCTTTAGTCCTGGATTGGCAACATTACATGTATCGTTGGCCCGGAGGACATCGGATGAGGCCAAAGGATGGTCGTTGATGTGAAGTGCTCCACAATCGTCGTCGACTCTTCGTCCGGATCGCGAATGCGCATTGGTCAGCTGCCGACATCCTTACAAGTACCTTCATCACGTACGCATATGTGTACATACATGTGTTGAGGAAGAATGCCGTGTCCACCCTTTGCGACGCCTAGTCAAATGTATGAGCGGTGTTTAGGTGGCGTAGACGAGCAACGACGATTCGGCTCACTATCTCCACATCAACATACATGCACAGCGGTACTGTACAAGCGATCGTGCTCCTCCTCCCTCTCCTCCCCACCTCGCTCACAAAGACTACGAACTCCTTGCTGAGCGCCTTGTCCTCTCCATCTGGCTTCCACCCGAGTACTACGCAGCACACATTACGACCCCGTAAATAAACACATCTGAGCTACGCAACATGCCTCCTGCTTTTCGATAGAGCAACATACCTCAGGCCTCCTCCAAAACATATCTTTCCGCAAATCTTGCACGATGATCGCCATGCCGGGCAAAGGCATGCCGCTACTAAGCTGCCGCCTTGCAGTACAATGTCAGTGGACTCAAGCACCTCACCGCCGTGCGTGATCAATGTGACTGGCGCTCACGCTCACTCCCGGGCGGCGAGATGGTCCCCTCGTCGTCCTGTGGCGGCGTCGGCTGGTTGCTGCTGAAGAACAACGGGTTCAATTCGGTGCCCGGGGGCTGGTAGTCGTCACCGGTGGCAATGCCCAGGTTGTGAGTGATGGTGGCGAAGTCGTCCAGGCCTGTGTTGAAGGTGTTGTGGCTGTGGCTGTGGCCGTGATTGACGTTGGACTGGAACAACGCGTTGTTGAACGACTGCTGCTGCTGCGGAACTGGATTGGTCGGCGGCGGAGCTTGACCGAACTGCTGCTGGAAGGCGGTCATGGCAGCAGCGCCGTTGGACGTCTGGTATGGATTGTGCTGGAACAGCGTCTGTGCGTTCAGGCCGCCGAAGCTTGCGTAGTTCTGCATAGGCATGCCGTGAGATGTGCTTGGTCTGAAGTTGCTGCCGAAGGAGCTGTCGGTGAATGTAAAGGATGGCAGGCGCTGATGGTTGTTATTGTTCTGCTGCGTGAAGAGCGGCTGAGTGTGATGCTGATTGGTGTTACTGCGGCTGGCCTGGAACGGGTTGCGGAAGCCAGAGACCAGGTAATTGAGCGGTGCAGGCTGCTCAAAGGTGATCTCCGGGCCAGTGTTGTCGCGGTGAATGCTCAAGCCAGCACGCTTTCTGGGACGCACAGCTCCGAATGTCAGGTCATCATCGTCGCCCATGGCGCCATCGAAGTACGGAGTCTTGGCCTTGCCGAACGGCTGGTGACGAGATCCTGCTCCTGGATGGTGGCCACCACCGCCCCGACGCGTGACTCGACCAGTGTTCCTGTTCTTCTCCACCAGGGCCGGTCTCGGCTTGCGAGTGGGTCGCTTCTTGGGCAGCTCTGGCTCGGGCTCAATCTCGCCTGACAAGAGACTGTCATCCTCATCCATGTCCGGATTGCCGGTGATCACACGCTCCTTCCTGAGTGTACCGTAGGCATCGAAGATCATCTCGTTCGGCTCGACCCACTCACTGGTGGCCCTCAGTTGCTCAATTACGGAGTAGTCCTTCTTCTGGTTGCGCTTGCGCCTCATATCCGGCGTGGCCGAATCGAACATGGCCATGCCGGGCCAGACGAGACCCTTGAGCTTGGCAACGTCGGATGTCGTCTCGCCTACGGTATCCTCATACTCGTCGTCGTACTCCGTCCTGCCGGTACTGTTGTTGCTCAAGCGGCTACGGCCTGCGGTGTACCCGGCCCCGTACTCCGCGTCGAATGGGAAGCTGTCATCATCATCATCGTCGGAGCGGGAACTGCTCAAGGTCTCCTGCTTCATGGGCGAGCCGGCATACGGCGTGTTCGGCCAGCTAGGCAGAGCATACCAAGTGCCGAGGAAGATCGCCGGATCGACCGATGACAGGGACGAAAGCGGTGTACCCGACCGCGAGTCGGGCTCGATCTTGACCCTGGGTTCCAGCTGCGGGTTAAGCACGCTGTCACGCAGCGGTCGAGGAGCAGCGCGGCGTCCGTTCTGCGCAGCTGCCGCCGGCGTGCTGCGGGAGGAGACGGTGGCTTCTCGGAGAGGGGTGTCAGCCTTCTTGGTAGCGGTAGACCCCATCGTGCACCCCTTCGACTGACCTCCTGGGCCTCGACGAGGGGCAGCGTTGGTGGCAGCCCGGCCTCCTCCGCTCCGCTTGTCCTTCGAGTTCAGGCGGTCTCTCATCAGGTCATCGATGCTGTATCGCTCGTACCAGTCATCGTAGTCGTCGACAAGCCTTCGGACTTGGTCGTCGGCGGAGCCCTTTACCTTCATCTGGTAGTATCTACTGAGATGGGCTTTGCTCGCTACATGCGTGAGTAAGTGGCTGACGTCGGAGAAATCGGGTTTCTTCGGGCAGAGTCTGCATTCCAGAGGTATGGAGCCCGCCATGGTGCAAGTTGTCGTGCAGGAGAGGTGACGGAGTGAGGTATGGTGGTGCGGGACGTGTGAGCTTTCCGTGTGAGCTGCTCAAGCTGCTGCTGAGCGGTGAAGGAGTGACTGTCGTGGTGGGCGGTGGTCGGATTGCATTAAAGGGGTGGAAGTGGCAATTGAGTGGCCGGTGCTGCTGCGTCGTGGAGCAGGTATGGGGTGGGGGGATCCAAAAGGAGTGACGAGTGAGTCCAAGAAGGTAAGGAAGAAGGTCAAATGGTGGGGGACGAAGTTGTCGAAGGAGGGACAGGAGAGGTGCAAGGTCTTCGACCGAGACCTTCCACTCCTATGGCGGATGGCTCGGAGCGGACGGCCTGCTCTCGCCGGAGCGTGTGGTGATCGTGGTTGCTGAGGTGGTTGTGGTCAAGTTGGATGCGAGGTGGAGGAAGCTGCGATCGATTGAGGAAGTGACGTTGGTTGTCGAAATTCGGTGTCGAGGGCAGGCGCGATCCAGCTTGCCGCTAATGTTCGAGCGCAGTGACCACGCGATCACATGCAGCAGGGGAGCCGTGTGAAGTGAGTGAGGTGAAGTGAGGTTGATGGTAGGAACCGAGTCGCAAGGATTGTGAACGCGCGACGCGACAACCCACAACTGGGTAGATCGCAGAGATACTCGCGACTGTAATGAGAAGTGCTCCGGGGTCGCTCCTTCCCACTTCTCTCGAATGTAGTCATCTCGAATGTAGTCAATCTCGGTTGCATCTCAGCAGGTGTTGGCAAGCTGCACTCGAACCCGCAGAAGGACAGCGATATACTTAGAGATATGTACTTACACTCCCGGAAGCATTGCTCTCGTATGTACCTGCCGTCGGTTCTCCGCCCGTTCTCTAGCATTCGCGCAAAAAGATGTGGCCATTGGAATCGGGAGAAGAACAGTCCAGCAGACCTGCCCGCAACACAATTGCGGTAGTATTCTCACGACGGCTTCTGTATCCTCGCCGTGATGTGCTTGGGCATGCAACTAACATCATCAGCAAACGGCGAAGCATTCACGAAGCAGATCATGCTTACTAAGCGGGATCCACTTCTCCCAGTCCAGGGTAGCCAGCCAGACTCAACCCAGCCACGCCAAAGACAGTGTGGAATACGTCCACCATGTCCTCCGGCCGATCCGCGATCCCGCCTTCCTCCGGATCCTGACAGCGCAAGATGAACTCCGTCAACTTCGCCTTCTCGAGCCAGTGCAGCCGGTCGATCATGGCCAGGCTGGCGCCCACCCACCAGCTATAACAGACATCCACCAGCTTTTCCGGTCGTCCGTTGAGTCCTCCACTGCCGAGCTGCCGCTCGCTGAGCCAGGCGCCGAGCCGGTCCTTGCCAGCCTCGCCGAGATACGAATCCAGCTCGCCCGCCACGCTGAGCGCGCCCACGCACGTGAAGACTTGCCCGGAATGCGACTCAGCACCCGGCGCGACGCCGAAGCCGCCGTCGAAATTGTGGCAGGCTTTGATGTGCGCTGTCGCGGCGGGGACGTCGATCAGAGGCGGCGACTGCGGGCGTTGGGGCGGCATGTAGCCCAGCAGGGAGAGGGTGTAGAAGGCGCTGAAGAGGAAGCGCGTGTCCGTCTCGCCCCACTCGTCGCCTGCGAACCTGCCGTCGGCTTGCTGCAGGTTGGCGATGAAGGCTGCGATTTTGTGCTTCCCGTCCGGCAATCTTTCCTCGAGCTCGGCGAAGCCATCGATCATGGTCAGGATCTGCACCGAGTAGCCGGTGTAGAGGATATGCGCATCGTGGCCCGGCGCGGCGCCGAAGCCTCCGTCTTCATGCAGGCAACTCAGCGCGTACTCCAGCAGGCCTGCTCGGGGAAGGGCATCGGGGCGTCCCAGGAGATGCAGTGCCGTGAGGCCCCAGTAGATGCCGCCGATGCGCAGGTGTTCGGTGAGGTGGTATTCGAGCTCATCTCTGCGCTACTGTCAGCGTCAGTGTCAGCTTGCACGGGGGGAGTCATGCGGTCGCCGCCTACTGTGTCTAGGCTTTGGATGTATGCCACGTGCTTGTCCACCACCAGCTTCAACTCATCTGGCAGCTGCCCTTCTGCGACATGGCCTCGGCCGGGCCCAGCTGCTAGCGACATGGTGATACGGTGCCCAGGCTGGCGATGTGAATCAATCGTGCGTATGTTGGGGTCGAAATTGAGCTGCCTGGTTCGCCAGCTCCGCGTGGGCTGGCGATGCTGTGGCTGTCTTGCGATCGCGAAACGAGATGGCCGCGATTTGCGCCCGCAGTTCCAACCGCCAGCTCCAAAGGCGTCCGATGATGTCCAGATATGGTCCGGCCCAGACGCCTTTCAACCTGAAACGGGCGAAGCGGGCGTCGGAGGCGTCGTTGCTCGGGGCAGCATGTGAGCAGGAGAAGGCGGCGTTCCATCCGAGCGTCGCGCTTGTGCCTGACGGCGGGCCCCACAAGCAGATGACCTGCAGGGCCAGGGACCCGCTCATGCTCCTCTCTCCGTTGCCAATTGCGTGGCCGTCGCTGTGCACCCAAACTCAAAATCCGACGAGTGTACGACGTACAGGACCATTTGAGGTGTGAAGCGGTTGTCGCATTGGCCATTGGGACCCTTCAGGCTGCTGCTACACGGGATTGCAACAGGCCGCGAGCGAGAACACGACCTTCCCGGCACACCACATCGAACTACCAGCTCACGACGCGCATCGACGACGACGACCTGCCGTAGGCAACCAGCAAAGCTAACTGCCACAGCCGTGGAGTTGCGCAACGTAGCGACATCTCGTCCGCAAGCAGCCGACGCGCCCACCCGCGCCTTTCGCCGGCCGCCCGCATTGCCGCCAGACATCTCGCAGAGTCAGAGTACCGCGACACGGAGCGCTGTGACCGCCGCCCAGAATTCAGCTATCCAGCAAGCGACTCATAATCCGCCTCCACACGCAGTACGGTAGCATACGCCACCGCGCGAAGCAAGTGTAGCCGGCGCAAGCG
>JAWDJV010009998.1:0-11847 GCA_033119285.1 Teratosphaeriaceae sp. CCFEE 6253
ACGTACTCGGCCTGCCCGCCGTCGACGGTGTTGGCGGGCGCGGAGTTGCCGAAGAGCCAGCCCTTGGTGCAGCGCGACGCCTGCCCGCGCACGCAGTAGAAGCAGTCGCCGCAGACGGCGTAGAAGGGGACGACGACCTGGGTGGTCACAAGTCAGCCGACGCTTGACTTTGTTCTTCCGCCCAAACCCAGGCTCAAGTATGCTTCGTCTTCTTTCCTTCCCGGTTCATCCACCATCACTCACCTGATCTCCCACCTCAAAGCTCTTGACGCCCTCCCCCTTCTCCACGATCTCCCCCACAAACTCATGCCCGCAGATGAAGTCCGGCGGGCACTTGAGGTGGCCGCGGTAGAAGTGCAGGTCGCTGCCGCAGAGGGCGGTGCTGGTCACCTTGAGGATGGCGTCGGTGGGCTCGCGGAGCTGCGGGTAGGGGCGGTCTTCCACGGCCACCTTGATGGTCTGCATGAGCACGCTGTCGTCGGCGGGGAGGAGGCAGGGTGGGACTGTACCTTGAAGTCGCCCTTCAGCACGACCGCGCGCATGGTCTTGGGAGGCATCGTGGGTGTCAACGAGGTCTTCCGGATCGTTCGTGCACGTGAGAAGGGTGGAGATCTCGGGCAGTGAGACAGGAGGTTCAAAGAAGATCTGTGTACGACTCCATCTCGTCTTCGTCTGCCTCACGAGTGTCTCGCCATGCGCTTGACCCCGCATCGTCACCCCAATCCCCAATGCCGCGGCCGTGGAACATGCGGGGTCGCAGATGCGGAGGGAACGTGGAAGCGCGGCTGTATGCAGCTCGTCTCCGGGCTATCTGCGAAGACAGGGGGCCGACTGCCTTTGGCCCCAGCACAACACGGACGGTTTGAAGGGAGAAAATGATGAAGCGGTGCAAGTGTATGATATATACAACGGGTATAAAGATGCGTATCCACTTGCCATTGCCACATGCCCTTCTCATATCCATCTTCTCGCCCAGGAGACGGCCACTGCTGCCCGGCTTCCGTCCACGACTCGACCCGCTGTCCGACCGACCACTCGCACGCTTTTCCGTCCAGACCATTCCGCACTTCAGGGGCATGATGCACTGGTCCGCTCCGGCTTGTTGCGCTTCGTGAAGCGGAGATGTCGTCTCGTTGGGCCCGAGGGCGGAGTCGCAGACGGAGGTGTCGACGCCGAGGTTGCTTTGACACGGCGACGATATACTTTGCGATCTCCCGGCTCTGGCGTCCTGCGAGCACTCTACGTCAGCGTATGCAAGGGCTTCTTCGGGACGTGGCGAACTTGAGAGCATCGATGCATCGCGGAGGACTGCCGTCAACGTCTCCATGGCCTGGTGCTCGCCAACATGGCTAGAGGAAGGCAATCGGAGCACGGCAGGACACAACGCCGGCGAGAGCTTTTGGTCGGAGAGGGTGTCGGCGCAAATCCGAAGCTCACCCATCGCGGCGATGCTTCTTCATCCACTGATGGCACCCGTTCTGCACCATCTGCAGCACCGGCTTGTAGCCCTCGTCCTCGCTCTCCTTCCCGTTGTGCATGTCCGTGCTCTTGATGTGACGGCGCCAGCTGTTGTCCGGTAGACCCGAGCGGTGATCTCGTCTTCGATCGCGTCCTCGCTGCGGCTCTGGTTCCGCCACAGCGAGACGTGCTCGTCCACGAACTCGAGCATCTGGAGGGCCCGCTCGCGATCGCCTCGCTCGCGCTTTCCCTCCTTGAAGTCGGTGTCGTTGGCCAAGTAGGAGATCGCCGTCAGCACGCGAGCCTGATTGACGTAGAGCACGCCCAGATGGAAGTCTTGGCCGTCGGCCTCGCCAGCGCCCGAGATCGAGTACTTGAAGTTGTCACGGCAGCGCCAGGCGAGCTGCTTGTGGTCTTCCATCTCGGCCCAGTGGCCCGCGGCCCAGAACGGCTGCGACAGATTGCCCCACCGGTCGCCGACGTTGCAAGCCGTCCACCTGCCAGGCTCCTTCTTGGGCTTGCCTTGGACCTCGACGCTCTGAATGCATCCGATATCCGACCACGAGACGGCGAGAAGCGGGATTGGGTCGGTGTGGGTGATGTTGGCATCACCCCACGCGAGAACCTGCGCATGCTCCACGATGGCGTACGAAGCGATGGGGTCGTCCCGAAACATCTGCCAGGACGCCTGGAAGATGTTGGGAGGGTTGATGACGTCCCACGTCGAGTTCAAGCCGTAGAGCGGCACGTTGCCCACGTCGGTCCCGCCCTCCCAGCACACCGCTTGACAGATGGTGCTTGGCTCGTCGGCCGGACACCAGACCTCTGGGAAAGTCCCACTCGCATTGCTGCCATCTGAGCTGCCGTATGAGCAGGTTCCCGGGTGATCATTGGGACCGCATTGTAGTGAGCATTGCTGATCCGCCCATGCCTTCTGGATCAGATCCACGACGTTGGGCTTCTGGATGATCGCCCTGACGCCCTCGCCGTTGACGTACGTGGCCTGCACCCCGTTATACGTCTCGTAGTCTGGGAAGCGGCCGATGAGGTGCAAGGCGAGCTCGGAGAAGTTGTCGATGGACGTCTCATTGCCGTGCTCGCCAAGCCCTGTGCCATCTTCGTGCTTGCCCGACCAGATGCCGTTGCTGTTCTCGCAAGACCAGGTACCGTTGCTGTAGTCGCTACACCGGGTGCCGTTCGAGAGGGCCTCCATCGTCAGGGTGATTACGGCTGGGAAGTCGCTGAGAGATTGAGCCAGGAGGGTGTTCATACGTGCCATGTCGCTGAAACGTTCGTCCTCGGCAATCGCGACTCCGCACTCGTGGTTCTTGAGCATCTTTTTGTCGAAGATCTTCCCAGTGTACGCATTGACGTAGTATCCAGCGGTGTTGCCTGGGAGATTCGTGATGACGGTCTGCATCACATTCTTCGGCAGCCATGAACCTTCGTCTGCCTTTGCTCGCAGCTTCGCGATCTGGGTCCCCCAGTGACCGGGTATCTTGTCGCCTCGCCAGAAACGCTTTGCCGGCGCGTTGCGGAGAGCGCGCATGCCTCCTCGAGCCAGGACAGCGGTCACCCCTTCCATAGCCACCCCGGCGAACCCCTTCAGCAGTGCCGTGGCAGCAGGTCCAATGAATGCTCCGGCGATGTCGGCGGCCATGGTGACGCTGGCATAGATCCCCAACTGGCGGTTGGTGGAGTCTCGTATGAACTTCTCCTCGCACCACCTGGGTCTTCATCTTGTTCTGCTGCGCGAAGAACGTCTGGGCAAAGTCACCGGAGAGCAGGCCGGTACGTGCCGTCGATCAGGGCGCACTTGCTCTTGTACTCCGTCTCGATCGCGGTCAAGATGAAGTACACCTCTCGAGCCTTCGCGATATCGGACGGGAAGATGGCCTGGAGGTTGGACAGCAGATAAAGCGAGCTCAAGTCGCAACCACAGGTGGCGGCGCTGATGGCGCACTTCGCGTTGTGCTCCCCGAAGATCTCGAACATGTAGAACTCGATCTCACCCCGGCCAGAGGCCTTGATGATCTCGCGATTCTGCCTCGTCCATTCGCCGTAGTGGAACAAAGCTGCTGCCTCGTCCCAGTTCTTTCCGATCAGATGCAGACTGGGATCCTTGAGACCTCATGTAGCAGCCGGGGTGGCGAGTGGCGTTGCGGAGACAAGTGCACCAGTAGGTGCGGCGAAGGCGGCGGTGCGAGTGGCGTTTGAGAGGGCAGCCGACAGATGCGCGTTGTCGGCGGAGAAGGACGCGATGACACCGCCCTGTGAGGACAGCGCGGCCTCCTCCGAGGTGAGCTTGGCGGCGACGGTCGAGTATTGAGCCTCCAGCTTGCTCAGGCGTGCTTCGTCGTCCAGCGAAGAGATGGCGGGCGACGGTGTGGTCTGGCTGGAAGCCAGGGAGAAAGACGGCGTCGCCGGGACGGCGTTGCAGAGCAGGACGAAGAACAGCAGACACGAGATGAGAATCTCATTCAGGCGCAGTTGTGTCGTCATGATTGCGGCGTGTCTGGGGGAGATGGAGGATGCTATCGAGGAGCAGAGGCGGAGATCAGCTGCTACTTATACCTGCGCTCTTCAATCTGAATCAGATGACGGGTCACATTGCGTTGGAGTAAGCCATCTCCGTTTCCTGGGTCCGCGGTCTGAGCAGTATCTCCTGCTCAGGACAGTCTTTATTGCCGCGATGCAGGTACTGACCTCCGGGAGGGCAGACATCAAATGCAAGAGAACGCATCGGGCCATGTCTCTTGATGGACAATCTCCGCAGCGGGACATCGTCACCAGCGGAGATGTCGTCAGCGGGCGGGAGGGGGTGGTGGGCTGTGTTGTGCGGGTCTGGGAGTCGCAAGGCGGCAGTCATATTCGTCTCCGGAGCTCAGTATTGTCAGGGGCAAAGCAGATGGTGGTAAGAGCAAGATGGAAGCCATTCCATGTGATCGAGGGATCTGTATTGATGTGTCACCTTCGGCAATCTTCAAGCCGTGATATTGGCAGCTGCGGCATCGTCGCCGGCGAGCGCCAGCTGGTCATCGTGCGGGTCTTCGAGGAGGAAGACGTGTATATCTCGAAGCACAGCGCTCGCAGTGAGAGTGGTGGAGTGGAGGTGCTTCCGCATCTTGGCGTGCTGACCATTCTTCAACGCCCGGAAGGAGAAGGATGAACTTTGCTGCCACAGCTTGGTAGCTTCGGCGGCGGCGGAAGCTCAAGCAGAAGCTTTAGTGCCGGCCCACCGCAGCCCGCAATGCTTCATCAAAGCATCGCTGGCAACCTGTGCTCGCACACCATGCTCCGGTATCTTCTCATCGGAGCTCGGCGTTATTGCGCAAAGACTGATCTACCAGTGAACGTGTACAACCTGTGCATCCTGTATGCTTCGCGAAATGCCGAGCGAGAAGGATGCGCAGGGAATGACTTCCGGCAGCACAAGCCTGGGGCTTGGGGTGAGCACCCGGGCTCGATCAGCTGCCGCGGTGGAGTCGCGAGCGCTGGACAACCGGATCATGTGCCTCAACGAGCTAGGGCTTCGCAAGGGAGGGAGCCGAGGAAAAAAGAGATCGATCCCGGTGGCTGGCTCGATTGGAGTCGCTCCACTTTGTGTCGGTCATCGGCGGGCAGATGCCTGTCGAGTTGCTCGCTCGCCTCGACAGAGGTATTTGGTAGATCGACGCACATACGGCGCCGGCGCAGGATGACCATGATCGCTGAGACGCGCAGGCGTGTGGCCCTCGCAAATGCCGGAGTGCACATGGGCGCTCATTGCCCAGTATCACGACGTGCCGCCCCAACAACGACGGGAGGCGCATGAGAGCGAGCAGCCGAGCAGCCAGTAGCACGACCACCCAGGTCGTCTTCGCAATAGTCGGCCAGCTTTATGCACCGAATGGTCATGCCGGACTAGGGTGAGCTTCTCGCGGCGCATGCCCACAGATGCTGACCCCGACGCCGGTGTGAGGTCGTTGGCTGCTGCGCGGCGTCGCCACTTTCATGCGCTGGAAAGACTTGCAACGTACTTCTACTCGCAATTGTCCGGCCACGCCAATCCGGCCACGCCCAGCCGCAGGCCGCGCATCGTATGTATCCCACTGGCAGAGTGTCGTGAACATGAGGATCTTTTGATAGCCATTCGCCGCGAAAGGGGCCTTGCCGTGTAGCTGATGTCGATTGTTCTTGGCGTAGTCGAGTTGTGCCGCGAAGTGTGATTGGCCAGCATGTGGTGCCCGAAGCAAGCCTTCTCCATTGAGAGCAAAGATGCTCGGCGGTCCGAGGGCGTAGGGTGGCGTGCGTGCTTCTTCGCAATAATGCGACGCCACCTGCCCAGCATGACCGAGCGCGGCACGCGGGAACTCCATACCTTATCCTGCGTGCATGCCAGCTCCTGCCAGGACAAATCGATGTGATCTACCCTGCATCGCGTGACCCTGCGCGGCTCGAAAGCACGCGGGCTGCTTGAATTTCGGTATGTCCGCATGTAAATTGGACCACTCGCTGTGGTTGAGGACGAGATGGCGTGGGAGGAGAACATATAGGACGAGCTTCGATGGCGGCCCAGATGGGACAGAGGCCACCAGAACACCGGCCAGGTTTCCGGAGACGATCGCGCTGGGTGGGAACTGCGATGCATAGAGCAGGCGCTGTCCATGAGCTGAGCCAGCATGGCGCTTGGCGAGCTTGTAATCAGCGGGTGTGCCGCAGAGCGCCGGCAAAATAGGCCCCGAGATACACAATCGGGCCCGTCCACGATGCTCCGCGGCAGATTTGGCATCCAGTAGCCGCAAGCGCAGCGTTCCAGGCCCACTATTACCTGCCCGGTCGTGTGATTCGGAATTGCGGCAGTGGCGGATCGGCGCCGCGGCGGGATGCATTACTTCGTCTGGCTTCTTCACGCATGTGATCATGTCGATGTCGATGCTTCGTCATGCGGTACAGTTCAAACCAGGGCTCGTGGTGCTCCCGGGCCTGCAAGCTCGGCAACGTCTACGTGTTCCGTCTTCGTCTCGTCCGCGTCGCGGTCGTGAGAGGCCTCTCCGTGGGTACGAAGTCGAGGGAGTGCGCCGCGCTTGATCTATTCCTTTATCCAGGCTCCCGGTCACTTGGGTCCGTCTTGATATGACGGCGAGTCGCGCGAGGTGCCTCGGTGTCGAAGATAGTGACCGCAAGGTCGATCACGGCACCCCTACGCTCCCTGAATACGGGCAGTGTATTGATGCTGCCGCGACCTGCTAGTGTGCGAGGCGCATGGAGCCTCTACCGATGCAGGAGGATGCTGCTGCGGTCGAGCCCGACTTGGGGGGGAGACGAATGGCGGTGTGCTTGTGCTGGTTCTTGGTCCAGTGCAGCTGGTGACGACGGAGGCAGGCATGCAGGTCTGCCAAACACAACGGGCCTTCTGTCTGGCGGATGCTTAGCTTTTGATCCTGATCTAGTGGCCGTGTCTCGTCGGGGAGGATCCCATGGCGCTGGTAAAGGTCGGGTCTACCGCGGCGGGGGTCCAGTTGAACGACGGCGGATACTGGACTGTCACAAGTTGAGTCTGCTGGCGAGACATTTTCACGGTGAGGTTGAAAATGCAAGAGAAAGGGTGAAGATTGGGACGCGCGGTGGTGGATGAGGTGTAATGCATGGCGGGTTGCGTGACATCAAGGCCAAGAAGGTGGTAGACACCGGACGGGGTAGGGGCGGAGAGCAGGCGGTCCTGATGGAGGAGGAGGATGGGAACGGGTTGGCAGGGGCGGGGCGGCATACATGTAGGGGAAACCACCTCCATGATCGACGGCAAGGCCACCTCGGAGATGTCGGCCTGACTCGCGGGCGTCGCCGAGTGCCGACGCCGCGGAAGTCTCACGCGCCGCTCGGCCATTGGCATTTTGCAGGCCTCACCAAGCAACTCGGCCTCGGTGTGAAGGCATCGTGCACGTCGCCGTCGCCCATCCTTACCGCCACCGCCGCCACCGCCGCCGCCGTCGCCCCCATGACTCCCGACGCGATCCCGCTCACGTGGAACGAGGCGGCGTCCGGCATCACCGGTTCCATCTCCCTCGTGAGTCGCCCAGCATCGTCTCGCCGACCTCGCCGCACGTGCTGACTCGATACCAATCTTCAGGCGGCGTGGATCTTCCTGCTCCTGCCGCAGCTGGTGGAGAACTACCAGCAGGGCAGCGCCGACGGCATCAGCCTCACCTTCCTCTTCATCTGGTTTGTGCGTGCCCCCGCCTCCTTCCCACCCACCTCCGCCTCTCTCCTGACACATCTTCCCAGGTCGGCGACGTGACGAACCTGGCAGGCGCACTCTGGGCTGGCCTCGTCCCCACCGTCACCGCCCTCGCCATCTACTTCTGCTTCGCCGACGCCATCCTCATCGGCCAGTGCCTCTACTACCACACCCGCAACAAGCGGCGCAGCGAGAAAGAGACGGCAGGCGCGAACGGCAGCGAACACACCCCACTGCTCGACGGTGCCGCCTCCCCGAAAGCCGCGCGCCAGCACAGTCTGACCGACGTGCGCGAGGACAACCTCGGTCTGCCCGGCAGCCGGCGCCGCAGCAGCGCCGCCTCGAGCGGCAAGGCCCGCCGCCGCACTGCCTCCTCCGCCGCCTCCCCACCGCTCGCAGGCATTCCCGAGGAAGCTGCTGCTGCCACGAATCGCACCTACCTCAAGAACACCATCTCCGTCCTCCTCATCCTCCTCGTCGGCGCCGCCGGCTGGGCAATCGCCTACCGTTCCGGTGCCTGGCGCCCCACCCCCACCGGCCGTACCTCAGAAGATGATGGACCGGATCAAGACACCCCCCTTGGCGCGGAGCTGCTGGGCTACGCTTCGGCCGTCTGCTACCTTGGCGCGCGCCTCCCCCAGATCGCCAAGAACCAGCGCGAGCGCAGCTGCGACGGCCTCAGCCTGCTCTTCTTCATGCTCAGCCTGCTGGGCAACGCGACCTACGGCGCGGGCATCCTGTTCCATTCGGTGGAGAAGAGGTACTTCATGACGAACCTGCCGTGGCTGATTGGCAGTCTGGGGACCATGGCCGAGGACGCGGTGATCTTCGTGCAGTTCTCCGTGTTTGGGGAGAAGGAGGAGCAGGCGGAGGAGAGCGCGGTAGAGTGAGCTCAGGGTTGCAGATTGGAGATGGGGGTGGAAGGCCACGTTGGAAGAGCACGATAGGAAAGACGTGGAGGCGCTTGGATAGGCGAACTGCGTCTTGACGCGAAGGTCGCGTGTAGGACAGACGTTATCGGAGCTCGGCCACGCACCTTGTTTGGCATCTTGCAGCTCGCCTGGGCGGGCTACGCAACGAGCACGGGATGCACGGCGCCCTACTGCCGAACATGGACCCGCCACCACATCACGCCGGCGGCGCTCTTGTGCAACCGGCCCGGAAGTCTCGAAGCACAGCCGCCTGGACAGCATTCCCGCCGCAGCGCCTTGCATGCGCGTATGTCCTCCATTGGACTTGGAACATGTCCCGGACGGCAGCGCGGATAACGCGGCTGCGTGCGGAGCCGCGCCGTACTACACTATACCCGATCCATCGCTGGGCACGTGCCGGTGGATGAGATCCGGCTACTTCACCGGGGCTGGCACGGCACCCTTGCCTGAGCAATGGCAGAAGAACCTGGACAGGATGCCTCCGGCGGTTAGAAGACGACTTTGACAGTCGATGCTTGCCGTCTGGCGGCGGACAGGGTCTGCGCCAGTCTTGGGCGCGTGATCAGTGGAGCCGGCAGTGATGACCGGCAAGATCAATTGGCTGAAGAGGCCGAAGGAGTTTGATCTCACCGGGGTGAAAGTTGAGCTGCTGGCAGACTGGGAGGGCAAAGTTACTCACGCCACGCAGGGCATGGACGTGGAGAAGCGATGGGTGGGGAGCAGATTGCGAGACCTCTCCCATGCTCAAGAACGCAAGACTTCTCTTGATCTAATCTCCGACGCCGCGGCCAATTTCCCTTGCTCCTGACGCTGTTGATCGTTCTCTCGCACTTCCACCTTTCACCACATCCAAGTGCTCTCATTCTCCGACCCTCCCGCTGGATGGCACGCCGCCGCACTTGCTGCGCTCTCGCACGGCCCTTGCTTGCCGGTCGACCGTAGTCCTTCGTCATACGATCCTACGTCGTGACGACCCCGAGAGAGCCCCTGTTGGGCTTGTGCGCTTGTGTCGATCACGGACTACAAGTATAAGACTAGACTCGAATGTCGTCTCTCGGGTACTGGCATGGCGTCCTTGATGTACTGGTCAACGCCGATGGCGTCCGGAAAGGACGGTTCGTCGCTGCATCTGGTCGAGAGCTTAGAGGAGCCGGCGCAGGGCGTGCTGCTGATCTGGAGCAGCTCCCGGCCGCACACGGAACAGTGCTGCCCGAAATCAGCGCGGTGGCCCGCAGTGTCCAATCTGGCCCGGTCAGGACGTACCTGGGCACCGGCTACACAAAGCTGAGCTGTTCTGCATGCATATTTGGATGCTGTTGTTGCACCACTGGGCGTTGGAACCTGGTAGTGAGTAGATTGCATTAACGGTAGCCATGGCGCATGAGCCTCGTCGTAGGCGAGTCGGACCTCCTCGTCCGATCCATGCGGGTGATTGGGGTCTTGCACATGCTGCTGTCCTGCTCACGAGGCTTCGCGATCGGTGACCGGATCCGTCGTGGCGTGTGTGAGGATGGTGACATATCCTCGTTACATCAGCGTACGTGATGAACATCAGCCAAATCACGTGCCTGACATGCACAGGTGTCCCAATGTCGATCGGCGAGCCTATGAAGAAGCCGACTTGTCAGCACAAGAGCTTTTGCTGATCCGGCCTACCCAAGTGGTGTGTCGCTTGCAAAGCCTCCTCGACAACAGAGCCTCCGGAACAGGCTGCAGACGGAGTTATGCAGCGTGCGAAGCGTTGGACGGAGTGCGTGGTGAGCCCGGAGATCTAGACAAACATGAATGGGGCATATCGAGTAATGAGATCAACGATGGATACTTGAAGTAGTTGACGCAGCTCCAAGGCCCAGACGAAGCCGATCGACCCGCAGGACGACAATCACAAGTCTGTCCTGCCGCGCATGATCTTCTTGGGGCGGTCCAATGGGATCGTTGAGTCGTAGACAAGGAGGCCATGGAGGCGACATCGACATCGCAGACGTGAAAACGAAGAGCGATCGACCCGTGGCTTCCACAGGCCCGCTATTATCGACGCCTCGTCCGATAGGCTGCTTGGCAATGTTGTCGAGCGGCGAAGATCTGCGGTGAACTAACCCTGCTCGGTATTGATATTCGTCAACGTCGACACCGAAGCTTCACCTTCTCTGGTCTTCCGGGCAAGCTGTACTGCAGAAGATACCCTTGGCGCCGGGTTGCTCGCATCGTTCCGATCTGCCTGCGGCTGCCACTTCGGGTCCAGCAGATAGGACATTGTGCTGTTATTCATTCTAGAACACTCCCGCTGCCGGGATCCGATGCGAGCGATCCCAAGGGTAGCTAAGGTGAGGCGACTGGTGAGCCGGGTCGCGGCCGTAGTTGGTCGTCGAGGTAGGTGTAGTGGATCACGATCAAGTAGTAGAGGCCGGCATTCAAGCGGCTCATGTGAGTGATGTTCTACGGTCCAGCCGAGCACTCCGGTCACTTCGCGGCCTTTTCCCAATGAACGGGCAGAGCGATGACAGATGAGAGGTAGCGTCGCGGCAGTACGGGTGGCTCGAATGGGGAGCGGGGTCCAACGTTGGCAAGTCGGGATCGAGGCGCGAGGCAGTCGACCCCGCTGCTTTCGCGGGCGGAAGCAAGCTAGGCGTGCGTGTCGAGAGGCGCTATGTTGACCATCTAGCTGCCTCGGTCAAACCTCTGGGCTTGATGGCGAAGGAGCTGCGGCTTGTCGTCTTCTCAACTCCTCCTGCCACCCCGGAAAAGGCGAAGCTCAGCTGCTGTCCGCACGCCTATCATCTTGACTGCACTGATTGCAGACCATCGTCCGTGCGGATGGCAGAAACAGACTCGGGCCGTGGACGGGCGGGTAGCGGGCCTGGGAGAACTCGAGCGGCATGGGACCGTGCAATGGGAGAAGCCGAAGTTGAAGATGAGGTCTGCCTCAGACGGCGGACGCCGCGGCCGCAAAGCCCGCGTGTCGGCACGTCCCCGGCCCGTCCGGGACCGCGCGGGACCCTGCTGCAGCTCATCCGGGACACCTCGGGACCGGCGCGGTGTCCACCACCAGCCGCTGCTCGTTGCTGTCGCGATCGGGGGAGATGCCACCGACGATAGGGCGTGCAGCGGGCATCAAGAGCAACGCCAAGCCCGCCGCCCCCGATAGCGTCGTCGCGCCCGATGCGGGCAGCCTACCCGGTCCCGCCCGCCGGAGCAATCAGCGCGGCGCGCGACCGCCCACGTGCTCCACGAGGATCGTCG
>JAWDJV010009999.1:0-11825 GCA_033119285.1 Teratosphaeriaceae sp. CCFEE 6253
CGTCGGAGTAGTCGATGAGGTCTTCCTCGGCAGCAGACATGGTGAGGAGGAGGGAGGGTGGTTGTTTTGGTGGGCGGCCGCGTGAGGCTGCGGTCTCGGCTGGTGGGTCCGAGGACGAGGAAGCGCGTCAGGAGAGGTCAAGCTGATGCGAGTATGAGTACCGGTATGAGAGCTGACGGTCGGTCGGAAGTTGATATGAGTGGGTGAGGATGTCGTGGTGATGGATGGAGTTGTTGCTGCGACGGTTCAAAGTTCGCGAAGGAAGGCGCGCTAAGGATCCCTAGCGCGGACTGTGCAGCCTTAGGCATATTACAGCAACATCAAAGCGCCCTTGCATCTTCACCTCGACACGGTGAATGGGAGTCAGGCACAATGTGAGCTTCGGGACGCACAGTGGTTTCCCAGATAGCAGCACACCATCCGCTCCATCAGCAGCTCGCAGACCGCCAGGATGGCCAAAGAAAAGACCAAGGCTGGCGTCCCGAACAGACACCTCCATGCTCGCATCTCATATCTGCAACAGGCAGCGACGTATCTGACGGTCCAGGGACGAATCGACGGAGGAGTCCAGCGATCGCCTGACACGGACCCTGCAACAGCTGCTATCAGAATTGGCGATTGCCGCACTGAAGCGCCACCGACCGGAGACGATGGTCGAGCAGGAACCTCGAGTGTTGCTTCACTGGACGCCGAATATGCACAAGATACCAAGGACTCCGTACTCGCACTGCCACACTCAGGCGGTGTCCCACTTCGCTTGACATCCCACCTGCAGCAGATCGCCCGCAAAGCACAGATCCGATTGCATCCCCACATCAAGCACTCCATCTGCCGTACCTGCAGCACAGTCCTCGTCGACGGCGAGACCTGCCGTAAGCGGATGGAGAACCTGTCACGGGGCGGCGCAAAGCTCCATGCAGATGTGCTGGTGATTCAGTGTGCGGTATGCGGTGCCGTGAAGCGATTCCCTGTTGGTGCTACGCGGCAGGAGCGGAAGGCTCGACGCGATCTGGCAGACCGGCTTGAGGCCGAGTGCCGAGCCACCAGGGCTGCTAGCCCAGCTGTGGTACTTGGAGCGACGAAGTCGATGAAGCAGAAAGGCCCCGAGGCGTAAGACAGCGCAGGCGGGAAGGGATGCTTTGTACTCCGGTGACGGAACGCCATCACCACCGATCCGTGTCATGCGCGCACAAGCAGCATATTGAGCTCACAAGAAGGAGATCCACATTTCCGCTTGCAGTGGATGTCACACTCAGAAGTCCCGCTGCACAAGCGGTTATCGCTATCCTACGCGGCGCTTTCCTCACGTATGAATACGTAAACCTGGACACCACCGGAAGCTGCCACGGTATAGATGTATCCATCTTCGCGTCAGCCATCGCCATTCTCCACCCCCCTGGCCACCGCCAGCAGAAGAGCAGCTGCTCTCTGGAACTGCCCTTCGTCGATGAGCGCAGTCGCTTTGGCGCATGCAGACTGGACATGCGCGCTGAGTACGGCACGCCTATCTGCAGGAGTGTCCTTGCTCACACTGTTCCCGGCAATGTCTACGACTGCTTGTTGGCCATGACTGACAAGTCGTGGATGTGTCTCCTCCGCGCCAACGCTGTCGCCTGGGTGAGCAGCGTGTTTAGAGACTCTTTCGGCGCTGGACGAGACTCCAGTCAGCGATGCGGGTATCTCAGAGAGCGACGGTGCGGTCGATGTGGATCCGGCCCCGACTCTAGAGCCTGTCGATATCGAGGCTCCGGCATCGCTACCTATCGTTTCGCTGTCGGGAAATTCCTCTCGCATGATCGCCTCGATGACTTGCCGGTACACCTCTTCTACTGGCTGGAGATAGTCGATTTGCAGCAGACTCCCGACACCATTCCGCTCAGTCAGACCCAGCAATGCGTAGTACCGATCACGGGGGTCAGAGACCTGACGGTGCCGCATGCTGTACAGGACGTCCAGCAAGCCCTGTCTTGGCTGCATCTGCTTATAGAGCGCAGCCTCGGGTCCAGTACTCAGTTGCAACTGCAGTAGCTGCAACAGGCTGTCCAGATCTGGCAGGCCCAGTGCTTGCCACTGCGGAGAGATCCCCGCCAGCTTGACTGATCTCTCGAACCTGCGAACGATCGCCGCAGTATTCGACCACTGGATGGAATGTGAGCCGCATGCCAGCGTGACCTCTGCGGCGACAGCTGCTTCTTGCACGACCTATAAAGGTACGTGTCAGAGACCGTTTCCACTCGTGGCTTTCCTAGAGACTCCATACCCATAGTCGCTTGAAGTAGCTCCTCTCGACAATGTCTGCAATGCCGGGCTGCAAGACGCTGGCGGGCAGCAGCTCCCAGGGGGCATGACCCGCTCCAGGCTCGACCTCGAGCATATACTTCAGCATCTGCATGCACACCGCAGTATGCTGGGTCTCCGGGCCCAGCCAAGCCAACACGCGGGTAGCGGCCGCGAAGATGTCCATCATGATGGCGACCTGCCCACTGCGCTCCGCGATATCATCCTGATTGATGCAGATGGCGTCCGCCCAGACGGTCACTGCGGCGGTCTTGGACCGGACTTGTCGAAGGGCCCGGCCCAGACTAGCAGTCACAGCCAAAGGACGGTCGTTGACGAAGACTGCGCACTGCTCCCTCCAATCGCCCCAAGCGTACGACAGGGCGACGTAGGCATGCGATGCGCCACGCTCGGAGAGTCTGCATTGCACCAGATGACCCCGGACCGGATCTAAGAAGCCACCGGGCTCGAGCTGCAGGACCCGTGTCACACGGCTGTCGTCCGGCAATGGCTCATAGGTCAACGAGCGCCAATTACTCGTGCCGTTCTGGCGCCGTCAGCGACTCGTGTGAGCGGCCGCTTGCGCATCTGCGCTCGTCCACATACGTACCTGAGGCGCTGGCAGCACATGATCGATCGTCTCGCGAACCCAAGCGCCCCTCGTTATCGTGAGGCCGACGTGAGGGTACGTGACCGTCTCTGTATCGGAGGTAAAGCAATGGGCATATTCGATGTTGGACATGATCCTGGCTCGATAGCACTAGGTGCCTTAGTATCGCGATGCTAAAGCCTTGGAATGTGTTTGTGAAGGTCTCGCAGCTGTCTCAGGGTGCCGAAGAAAGCATCTGAACATCTCTCGCTCAATATACATCATTAATGATCGTTCGATTGGGACCGTTGACGATTGTAGTGGAGGCTGTGCCAACAGTGCAGCTGTGGCGGTGTGACAAGCTACTCCGCCACATCTCGCTGTTCCCAGAGCTTGAAAATGCCAATACGCTTTACCAGCAGTGTTGTCCGCATTGGGAAGCGCGATGTATGATGCTGAGGAGCAAGCATACCGGCATGGGCCAATTTTCTCATACGCTGCATTACAGTGCATTACCGTCCTTAACTCATTCAGATTGTGAGCGAGCTGGTCAGCTGTATATCCAGGACACTCTTCCCGACGTACAGCGGGTACGTCCCCTTCTGCAGCGCCCATCCTTGCGACGTCCACTCGGACAGATCGCGCCTGTTAAGCTCCAACGCAAAGTCGCCCGTCTCACCCGGCTGCAGCAGCTTCTTGCCAAAGCCACGGAGCACCTTCTGCGGGCCCCCAGGAATGCCGACGTAGAGCTGAGCGACCTCTGCCGCAGCCACGCTTCCAGTGTTCTGCACGCAAAAGGTGACCGTCACGATAGTGTCCCAGAGCGAGGTCAGGCCGCCTTCTGCGAGGGTGGTGTTGGGCGCAAGGTACTGTGTGCTGGAGTTGCCACGGGACACAGCGATGGAGGAGTAGTCGAAGGTAGAGTATGTCAATCTAGCACAGCCGTTAGCCCCGCCCGCCGCCTCGACCCGGCTGAGCATACCCAAAGCCGAACTCGAATCGGGGAGTGGTGTTGGTGGCGATGAAGTGCTTGTAGTCAATGTAGACACCCTCGGTGAAATCTGTAGCAGATTAGTCTCGCCTAAGTAGAGTGCGACTCGATCCAACATACTGTCTTGGGTGTAGTAATCGGTGCCAACAGGCAGGACCGGGCCTAGAAGCTTGCCGTAGTCGGAGTCCTGTTTAGCGACCGTGTACGGCAGCCGACCGGATGGAGACTGCGCGCCGTACATGATCTCGATCAAAGCACGACCGGTATCCTGGCCTGGCAGATGCCCATAGATCACGGCCGTCACGTTCGGGTTGTTGATCCAGCGGTCCACGAGGCGAACGCCGGCATGGTGCAGCACGACGATGGTGCTGCTGCACTGCGAGGCAACGATCTCGACGAGTTGGTCGGAACCCTCGTCCGCAAGATCTGCGCGGTCCCAGCCTGATTCCCGTTAGTGGAACGTTCATCGGGTAGTGGAAAGGTTGGTGTGTCTCACCCTCTGAAGACTGCGAGTTGATGAACACGATGCAGTGGTCGCTCGCCCGGTCGACGGTGACGTTGAGATCGACAAAGTTCCAAAGCACGATGGTGCGGTCTTGGTAGGCCTGTCGTTGGAATGCGTCGTACGGCGCATCGATATAGGATGGCGTCGTAGCACCTGACCCGCCGCCGGTGATCATGGTACCGTTCAGGGCGACTGAGGGTCCGGTGGTGCCAGCGGGCTGTGACGAGAGGAAGGTCGAGAAGAGGAAGGCATCTGTCCACACTGTGCCATTCTGATACACCTGAGTGTTCTCGAGCCTGCGTAGAGTCGTGGTGTCAGCATTGGGCCAGTCGAGGCATGGATGGAAAGGGCATCTACGCACCCGAAAATCCATTTCGTTCCAGCAGTGGGAGTGTTACGTGCAGCTGCGATACCATCATAGCCAACTGTGCAACGTCAGCAAGGAAGGCATAGCAATTGTGCCACCATTGTCGTAATGATGAACCTACACAGTGACAGCATCTTCGGCTTGCTCAATGGCAGGGTATTGTTGACGTTCTTCACGAGCACGTGGCCTTCCACGGCGCTTTGGAAGAGAGTGTCGACGGAGTCGGGGTTGCGCGCATCGACTAGTGTGTGAGGCAGCAAGAGACTGGCAGGCAACCCGAAGCCGGGTGTCTTGAAGGCGGGGCTGTCCAGTTCTTCCAGACGGTACCAGGTGGCGATAATTCTCGTCGCCATGTCATCCAGCCGCGCTTGCGAGACAGTGCCGTTGGACACAGCTTGACTGAGGTTCCCGTTTTGCCAGTAAGCGCTTGATGGCATGGCCATATCGAGCCTGGAACCAGCCGGTCTTGTTAGCCAACACCTCGCGTGCCAGAAGAGGTCGCACGGTGATATCTTACCCTGAGTTGGCACTGGCAATGCCTGTCCGTTGAGCGCCCCAATCAGAGACGACGAAACCCTCAAAGCCCAATTCGCCTTTAAGTACACCTGAAGCCAGAGAGTGGAAGTGTTAGTAGATGACCCAGGCAACTCCCACTCATGATGCTACTCACCGTTCATGTTGTACGAATTCTGACACCCATAGCTATTGTTGAAGCGCGTATAGGCACACATCACTGACGCAGCTCCAGCCCGAATGGCATCCTGGAACGGCCAGACGTAGAGCTCGTGTTCGGTCTTGGGGTCGATGTTTGTTGACAGCGATTGGTTCAACGCTCCTGGGATGAGCGCAGGCGGGATGCGGTTGGTCTCTTGCTCGTTCCCGATGAAGTGTTTGATGCAGGACATCACATTCTTCTCCATTCCCTGGGGAGAAAGGTCAACTGCGCACGCTACCCCCGAACAATCACAACGCGCTTACCAGGACCGTCTCGTAGACCAGCTTGCCACTCAAGTAGGGATCGTTAGAGAAGCCCTCCCAGTTGCGTCCTCCTCGAGCGAGCTTTCCTAAAGGTCCCACGACAGGCCCAAGGGCAACGGAAACGCCCTTATTCTTGAACTCCTCGCCCATGTACTGTATGATCATTAGGAACCGTCGACTATCTCTCTCAACTGCGGGACACCCACGAGTGCCCGATCGTAGGCTAGGTCTTGGTTCCACGAAGCTCCGACATGGACTCCGGAGCTGTACCCTTGAGTTCAAGGGGTGGGAGATTCAGCGAATGTTCAGGAGAGTCTCCTAAGGCCACGCTCACCATTCACACCGTCAGTGGCGCGCACGCCATTGCCAGCGTCCGCTAGGCATAGGCCCGGAAAGCCCAATCGAGGCACGGTCCCAGAGACGCCGGAGCAGCCAGTTGTGCTCGCCTAGAACATTGGTGAGCAACATCTCGTCGAGAGGTATCAGGGCGTAGGTCACCTGGCCATAGGTGATGTTGTTCTTCTCGAAATCCGTCATCTGAGCCACCAGTGCTACGGCCTTTGCATAGGCGGTCGCCCACTCCCCCCGACCGGAAGTCTGGGGTGTGGGATAGACAGGCGCCGATCTGCCATACGACCAGTAGTGCTCGAGGTTAGCCACCTGCGCGGCCGTAAGATTCTGAGCAGCGGACAGCTCAATGAGCGCCAGCCCAACGGCTAGAAGTGGACTCGTGAGATGCATCTTGAGAAGCGTGTTGAGCGCGAGAAGGATGGAGACCGCCAAACCCCGAGGGCATCGACTGTACCTTATACATAGCCTACGTCCACGCTTGTATGCAAGAGACGTCGGTAGCGGGACGGGCAGAGTGCCGCGCAAATCTGCCTCGCATACATCATCGGTCCATGTTCGCGAGCCGACCGATGCGCCAAGCAAATGATTACATGATTTGAGGGCTTCCCCCGCCCGGAGACTGGGGCACTGGGGCTTCCGGTGGGAGGCAAGAGCCGAAGATAGTCCGCGGAAGACCGCATGTCGGGCACGAGTCGTGTCTGCCGGAAGTAGGGCTTCGCTTCTGGCATCCGAATAGAGGTGACTTCCCGTCTTGCAGACCCGCCGTCGCTTGACTACTGACGGCAGCTGTCCGGCAGAGCATGCGTTGAGCTCGAGACCACACTCGCCTAGGTCGTGGCCAGTCCTCGAGGATCTTGGTGCCTCGGCAGGCTAGACGTCCATCCGTTGGTTGTTCTGGAGAGGAGAGGAGAAGTGGAGCTTCGGCGGAACTCCGGCGGTGGGGACCACGTGCAGACCCACTTAGCTAAGGTGAACTACCGATCATCAGGTACCACCAAACTCCACCGTCTGACTTGCATGCCCTCATGATGAACACCGCGGGCTGTTGTGGCTTGAAGCGCAGCGTCATCAAGCTTTACACTACTGTCGAGATCAAAATCAGTCTGGTACTCTCAGTTTAATGGCTGGCTCTGGACGCGATCATAGTTGCACACGGCTCCTACTCCATAGACATACCGTGGCTTCCCGTCGAAGTCGCCCTGATGAGCGTTCAACAAGTGCATGTCCGGACCATCATCATGCCCAAGTGGAGCCCGGAACACCTTGTCGTCTGGCTTGACGAGTCATAGTAATGTGCACAAGCAGCGGGCCGCCGTCAAAAGACTTTCGACGCCACCTGTGCCGGACCTCCCAACGACGTCGAATGTTCACGCACGCCATCGCCCTTGCCAGCGGCGCTGAACGGGACGTAGGCGCCCTGACGTGCCAAGATCAACGCCTTCGCGTGTCGCATTGGCTCACCACCGTGGCCCACCCAGTAGGTTTGGTTCACGCTCTTCAAGCTGCAGCCCATCTAGCATGAAGCCAGGTTGCAAGCGTAGCCATCGAGGATCACAGAGACGGCTGCATTGCACATAGTGCTGCGGTGAGGGTCACAGATGCATCGCGCGAAGGATTGCCAATGCACATCTCCCACTACCACGAACGAACGCTCCCCATCCTCAACCTCCCAGCATCCTCCTCACACCCCCGTACCTCCTCCTCCAGCTCTCCCCGTACCCAACCTCCACCACACCCCTCCCCATCGCCCAACTCCCCTCTTGCATCGGATAATCCAGCCTCCCCGGTATCGCCGTCTTGATCAGCCCCGGCCAGCGATCCGCACAGACACTCTTGACATTGCACAGACTCCTTAGCCCCTCCTCGCCCGCGAACCGACCGTACCCGGACCCGCGCACGCCGCCGAAGGGGAGCTGGACGGCGTAGAAGACGGCGAAGTCGTTGATGGCTACCATGCCCGTCCGCACGCTGTCCGCCACGTGCTGAAGGTTAGCGCGGGCGAGTGAGGAGGTGGTGGGGCCGAAGACGCTGCAGCCTAGGCCATAAGGTGTGCTGTTTGTGATTGTGATCGCTTCTTCGACACTCGAGGCGCGCATGAGTGCGCAGACTGGCGCGAAGAGCTCCTCTTGCGCAATGCGCATGCCAGCAGTGACGTCGACGAGAAGGGTGGGCTCGAAGTAGTGGCCTTGCGGGCAGTCAGGGTGGCCATGTCTGTGGCCTCCCACGAGCAGCCGAGCGCCTTGAGCCACGGCTTCGGCGATGAGCTGCTCCACACGTGGAAACGTGGCCGCGGAGATCATCGCGCCCATGTCTACCTCGCCTCCACTCGAAGCGAGATCATTGCCCACGCGCAAAGCGCTGATTCGAGGCTCCAGCAGCTCGGCCAATCGCTCGTAAGATTGCGGCATAGCGATCACTCGCTCAATGCCGATACAATTCTGGCCCGCGGACTGGAAGACACCACGCATGATGATGCTTGCCACCCGCCGCGTCTCACTGTCGCTGACACGCTTTCCATGCGGATCATCCAGCACAATCGCTGCATCCTTGCCGCCGAGCTCTACACACACCGGAGTCAGTGCCTTCGCTGCAGACCTGGCAACCTCGTGCGCAACCGGCCGACTGCCGATGAAGGTGAGGTGGCTGATGCCGGGGTGGCTGCTAAGGTGCGCAGCAGTCGCTGGCCAGCATGAGACAGCATGCACGAGTTCTGGACTATGTCCGCAAGCAGAGAGGGCAGATCGGACGATGCGGCAGTAGTAGGCGGACGACCAAGCAGTCTGTTCGCTGTTCTTCACCACGATGGCGTTGCCAGTGAAGAGCGCCGAGATGATGGGGCCGAGAAGATTGTGGAAGGGGTAGCTGTGATATTCGAGAGTAAGCGATGTGATACGGCGAGACGCAGCGGTATCTTAGGAGGCGAGAGAAGAGGGGAGTGATGTCGTACTTCCAGCTAACACAAGCAGCTACCACCCCCAGAGGCTCGTAGCGCACCTCATTCCTCTTGTAGAACATCAACAGATTCGCGGGCCGCCTCTCGGCCTGCAGTGCCTTCTCCCCTTGATCAATCGTCCACTTCAGCTTCTCAACCGTGACGAGCACTTCTCCAAAAAGAGCGTCGATGCGGGTCTTGCCGCTGTCCAGACACGCGGCTCGAACAATGTCTTCCTGGTTATCGAGGATGAACGTGAGCAGCGTCTTCAGCACTCTCCGGCGCTGGGCAAAGGATGTGCGGGCCCATCCTGGCTGCGCTGCAGTGGCCTTGCTGATCGCTCGATCGATACCGTCTGGCGTTGCCGGGTTGACGAGGCCGAGAAGTCGGCCGGTAGCGGGCGCATAGCACTGGATGGCGGTCGAGCCGGGCACCTTGATGGTTGGGCCGTCCAGGAGCTCACCGCGCCAACCTGGATTGCATTGCTCAGGGGGCTGAACCGTGAACGGGACTGCGGCTTCCGGGTCGGCCTTTGACAGCGTGAATGCCAGCCATGCCGCGAGCAGAGTAATCAGAACGGCCGCCGCCGTCCGCACGTCCAACGGCACATGCTCTGGGACAGCGAGGTGATCCATAACGCATTGACGCTGTCCAAAGAGACGAAGTGCTGACAAAGCCCACCGCCTTATTTCCAAATCGATCCCTGACGATCATTCCATCATGCGTAGTGGGGGCGGGGCACAACAGTCCGCTAGGGAATAAGAAGTTCCTCAATCGCAGTGTCTGCAAGGTAGACGACCTCAAACGAATCGCCAGCCAACACCACATACCTCGATCCAGCCAGCTCTTCCATACGATGTCCACACCAATCAAGGCCGGGGACAAGTTCCCCGACGGCGTCAAGTTCGAGTAAGCGTTCAGGATTCGGCGGAGATGCTGCAGAGACTGAGAAGATCCGCAGGCATGCCCCCATCACGGACCCGGACCCAAAGGCATGCGGTATGCCACACGAGTTCGACGCCAGTAAGGAGTTCAAGGGCAAGAAGGTCCGACCACCCCCCCACGAACCCACCCCAACCACTCCAACTGATCCCCACCTTTCCCCCTCCTCCAGGTCGTCCTCGTTTCCGTCCCCGGCGCCTTCACGCCCGGCTGCCACGCCCACCACATCCCCCCTTACATCGAGAGCTACGACAAGCTGGCCGCCAAGGGCGTCGAGCTGGTCGTCGTCATCGCGTCCAACGACAGCTTCGTCATGAACGCGTGGGGCAAGGCCAGCGGGGCCGGGCCGGACAGCAAGATCCTCTTCATGAGCGACACGAAGACCAAGTTCAGCAGCCAGATTGGCTGGATGGCCGGCGTCGGCGACCGCAACGCGCGGTGGGCGATGATTGTGGAGAAGGATGGCAGTGTGAGCTACGCGGAGAAGGAGGCGGGCGGGCTGGGGGAGGTGAAGGTGTGTGGGGAGGTGATGGAGAGGTGTGACTTCGTTGCTGACGTACGCGATAGGTGTCGGGTGCGGACGCCGTCCTGGCGAAACTGTAGATGCAGCGTCTGCCTCGTAATCACGAGCTTGAGCAGCGGTAGACAGATGCCACAAACCCGCTTCACTCGGTTCGCCCTCGCTTCTCGTGAGAACTTTGTCTGGTGAAGCGCGACTTTCCGCAATTCGATTGACCTGTCGATGTGCTCCTGGCAAGCATGAGAGTTGCAGCGGCAAAAGAGAGACCCCTTCGGCACAGATTCCCGGACTTCGACGTGATCGTGTTCGCCGTCCTGCTCGCCACCTTTGCGGAAGGAGGCCGGCGACGGCATGCGCCACAAGGTCGATATCAGCCAAGAACACGAGTGGGATCAAACTCGAGATTGAACTGCGAGCCGTCTTGCGCCCTCGTGCCAGCCCAGTCATCGCGACCGACCACAACGCGCCCCCATCAGAGAAGTCCCCAACACCGCCCGCTGATCACAGAGCAGCACGTCTCGAACCTTCATCTTGGCCATCCTCTGAAAGCTCCGAGGTATATGTATATACATGTAGACCCAAAGAGATCCCCATCACCTGCAGTGCAACGTGGGTATATCAACAGAGCAGCAGATCGAAGCTCTTCTAGCGTGAGCCCTCTCCACATGCCACTCTCATGCCGCTCAATCAACAGCCCTCCCTCGTGGCCCCTCCCCGCATCCCCAGCCCGCGCGCACAAACGCTCCACACAACCCCAGCCCGCCCCCACTCAGCCCACACGCCCACTCGCACCAACTCACAACTGATCCCTGACCCGCGCCAGCAACGGCTGCGTCTCCCCTTCCTCCCCATCGGGCTTGGGATAAGGCAACTTCTTAAACTCCCCCTCCAGCACCTTCCCCACGCGCCACGACCCGGCCTTGCGCGCCTCATCGAAGAACTCCTGGTTCTCCTCGAAACTCCGCCCGCCCGTCTCGGGCTGGTAGAAGTACGTCCACACGCCCGCGAAGGTGTTGGTGACGGCGAAGACGAGGAAGAGCCAGTAGTGCAGGTTGTTGAACAGGATCGGGGTCAAGAGGGTGACGGCGAAGTTGGCCAGGCCCCACACGATGACGGAGACGGCGGTGCCCTGCGCGCGGGCGTTGTCCGGGAAGATCTCCGTGGGGATGAGCCAGATGGTGGCGAGCCAGCCGACGCCGAACTACGAAGTCTGGTCAATGAGGCTCACCGATGGCAAGGGGGTGGGGT
Organism: Teratosphaeriaceae sp. CCFEE 6253; assembly: GCA_033119285.1. Classification (NCBI taxonomy): domain Eukaryota; kingdom Fungi; phylum Ascomycota; class Dothideomycetes; order Mycosphaerellales; family Teratosphaeriaceae; species Teratosphaeriaceae sp. CCFEE 6253. The sequence goes on from JAWDJV010009999.1 coordinate 11,701, forward strand.
ATGCTTACTGCGCCGGTGCCCACGAAGAGGCTGACGATGCCCGGGATCGCGACCGCCTGCCGCGGGATGCCCAGCTCCGCGCTCTTCATGGAGAGGGCGCCGAAGATGGTCAGGAGGAAGAAGGC
>JAWDJV010010000.1:0-11800 GCA_033119285.1 Teratosphaeriaceae sp. CCFEE 6253
GGCGCCATCGGGCGCGTGTGCCGCACCAGGTCACATAGCGCATGCCGCATGGGGCCAAGTCCAGGGCGGGTCCCTGATGGCGCAAGTCAGGAACCCAAACTCAATGGCTCGGTGCCCGTCCCGGTCGACGCGGCGTATACCGATTGGCGGCCACCGCCATAAGGTCGGAATAAGGTATGGTCGGGCCTGGATGGTCCCGCTTCTGCTCCAACACCAAGCGCGATCAGAAAGGTTGACGCCACTCTGCGCGGCAAGATCTCGCGGCGTTGATGCCGTCCCATCTGTCTCCATCATCATCACTCGCATCGGACGGCAGACGCCTTCCCTGCTGCGATGCGGCCAATGCATTGGAGACACTCACTTCACATTCCCCGGAGCTTTCCGCTTGCTCCAACGATATACCTCGGCCACAACATGCGCCGAAGATGGACAACTACTTCCGCTTGGCCCAGGAGAAGACAGGCATTGCTCACAATCCACCTCACCCTGTACACCCTTACTTGTCCTGCTCCAGATGGCCGATATAGAGCCTCGAATTGTGACCCAGTAGGCCCCACCATGCTCGAATTGCCATGTGTCAACCACCGGTAGCACCATGCCAGCGGCCGTCCGGCTATATCGATGGACGTGACTCGCAAGCGTCCCTGGGACGAAAGCTTACCTCACGCGGTCCACCGTAGCCCGGTCTCAAACTCAGTGTGGCAGTGAGTCGCTGCCGCAGGGTACAGGACCTCGATCTCCTTCCCATTTCCTTGCTTTCCAGCGCAACGTCCATACCGTCCCATGCTCGCCATCGCTTTCTCCTTGGGCGGCTGTAGTGGGCTGTCGAAGCGTAGCCTGACTTTCTCCGATCTGGATCCCTGACACCGTCGCTGCCATGGAGCTCCAAAGCAAGACTGCCCGCTATGCGACGACTGCGATCGAGGGCTCCTCACCACCATCCGATGGCGTGTCCGAGGACGGGATCCATCCCATGAAGAACAACAGCGGCAGGCACGGCCACCTCCACACCATCGGCGGCGGGTCCGCAGCCAACAGGTCCCTCGGACCCGTGGACAAGCTCGACCGCTACCTCTCCTCCAAACCCATCATCTCCTTCGGCCTGACCTTGCAAGCGTCCTGGGAGGCCGTCGCGCTGTCCTTCCAGTCCACCCTCCTCAACGGCGGGCCCTCCACCCTCGTCTACGGCGCCATCCTCAGCTCCGTCGGCTCGACGGCCATGGCCGCGACGCTGGGCGAGATGGCCAGCATGCAGCCGTGCGTGGGGGCGCAGTACCGCTGGACGGCCCTCCTGGCGCCCCGCGGCTCCAATCCCCGCTTCTGGGGCTACCTGCAGGGCTGGCTGACGACGTTCGCGTGGAACGCCGCCTGCGCGCTGAACCCCTTCCTCATGGGCAGCATGATCCAGGGCTGCATCATCCTGTGCAATGAGACGTACGTCCCGCAGGGGTGGCACACGACGCTGCTGGCGTACGCCTCTATGGCGCTGCCCATCTTCTGCAACATCTACGCCCGGCGACTGATTGCACCGCTGGAGATCGCGTCGGCGGTCCTGCATGTGCTGCTGCTGATTGTGTTTGTCGTCGTGCTGGTCTGCATGGCGCGCCGGAGCACGTCCGACTTCGTCTTCAACACCTCCTTCTACGGCATCTCCGGCTGGAAGAACGAGGGGATCCAGTGGTCCATTGGCCTGCTCGCCGTGATCTTCCCCATTGGGGGGTACGACGCGATCTTGCACATGGCGGATGAAGTCAAGGACGCCAAGCGTAAGGTGCCGCAGGCCATGGTGGGCTCGACCATGCTCTCGAGCGTCGTCATGTTCATCTTCATCATCGTGCTGCTGTACGTATCCACACGGCCACGAAGGCGTGATTTGTAGTGCCTCGGCACCTGCTGATTCGAGTCAATGTGTCCAGTTTCTGCATCGGAGACATCGATGCGGTGTCCGGGAGCCTCACGGGCCTGCCCATCATCGAGGTGCTCTACGAAGCGACGGGCTCCAAGGCCGGGACCGTATTCCTCGTCATGTGCATCTACTTCATCATCGGCGCCTCGCAGTTCAACATCCTGGCCTCCGTCTCGCGACTGGCATGGTAGGTCCTTGATGATTGGTGATCGCTGCACTTTCAAGCGAAACCAGCACGACTGACAGCGCAAACCGCAGGGCCTTCGCCAAGGACGGCGGCCTCCCCTTCAGCGCCCAGCTCTCGCGCGTCCACCCCACCCTCCGCATCCCCATCAACGCCGTCGCCCTGACGTCCACCATCTGCCTGCTCATCAACCTGATCCCCGTGGGCAGCACCACGGCCTTCTACGCCCTGACCTCCCTCTCCACCCTGGCCCTCTACGTCAGCTACTGCGTCCCCGCCACCCTCATCCTGCTGCGCAAACTGGAGAACAACTTCCCGGCCTACGGACCCTGGAAGATCGCCGGGCCGTACTGGGTCGGGTTGGGGGTTAACATGTTTGCATTTGGCTGGGGCTGGTACTGCGTGTTCAGTCTGTGCCTGCCCACCTTCATGCCGGTCACGGCCGCGACGCTGAACTGGGCCGGGCCGATCTTGGCCGCGGTCATCGTGATCGCCGTGACGCAGTGGTTCGTCAGCGGGAGCAAGAATTTCGTGGTACCCAAGGACGAATTGGATGAGTAGATTATACAGGACTTGGAACTGCGCATACACCAGGCTTAAGCCGCCGGGACCTCTTCTCCATCGGAGTCCGCCACCCACGGTCTCCGGGCGCGACTCGCAAGCCAGCGGATCCGTGCCCCGTCTCACGAGCTCACTGCGGCACGAGCTCCCCGACCGCCCGCCAGAAGTCACACCGCATCCCCCGCCCACCTTCCCAGGTATACGCGTTCACCAGCGTAAAGTCATTGATCGCCGTCGACGAGTTGCAGAACCCGACGCCCGCAATCTCCGTCACGACCGGGCACGTCGTGTTCAGATCCAGCTGGTTCGGCGCGTAGATGCTGTATGGCGGCCAGGCGCTCGCGGCGTTCATGGTACTGTTCCCCGTCGAAGCCCCATTCGCGACGGCATCCGAGATCGAGGGGTCGGAGCCCGTGACGAAGTTGCCGAAGATGCGCTGGAAGGCGGTCGTGAAGTCGACGCTGTAGTATTGGCCCGGGTAGGTGTAGAAGCCCGCGACGTCCGCGCCGTGCGTGGCGGGCGGGATGGAGAACTGGTACTTGTAGCTCTGCCCGCCGCGGCGGTTGTCGCTGTATGCTTCCGCCATCCAGTACGCCGGGCAGACGAAGGTCGTTTCCGCGTAGATGTTGTCCGCGCGCTGCTGCTGCCCGCGGCCGACGGAGCTGACATTCAGCGCGGTGGGGCCCATGTCGCCCTCGGTGGCGAAGAGGGGCGCGATCGGGTCCGTGGTGGCGTTGGTGGAGGGGTAGTAGTACAGCAGCTTCGCGATGTCGTTGTTGGAGAAGAGCGGGAAGGTGACGCGGAGGTAGTCGACCAGGTCCTGCTCGGTCGTGATGTCCTGCGGCGTGAAGCCCACGCCCTCGTTGGCGTTGTTGCCCACCAGCAGGTTGCGGCCGTTGACCTGGCCGCGCGCGAGCTGTCGACTGGGGAGGTCCTGGACGAAGATGCCGTCGGTGACGGGGAGGAAGGCCCACGTGCCGTACGAGCCCTCTTGCGAGACGGTCGTGCTGGCGTTGATCAGTGTTGCGGAGTCCTTGCTCAGGAGGCATTCGAAGATGGGCGTCGAGCCGTTGGCGAGGTAGGGCATGTTGGGGGGGCAGCCGGCCTGGGTGGCAAAGGCGTAGTAGGATTGGGAGGGGATCCAGTCCTTGTACCCGTATTGCATGGGCAGGTATGGGCTCTGGGCCAGGCTGTTGATGAAGAGTTGGGTGCCAAGGGAGCCGCCGTAGGCCATCTGTGGCATGGAGCGTTCTCGTCAGCAGAGTCCTCTGACGGAAGGAGGTTGGGATGTGCGCACGTCTTGCAGCATTACACTCCCGCCGCCGGCGCTTTCTCCAGAGATTGATACTCGTGTCGGGTCGCCATTGAAGAGATGGACGTACTGCTGGACCCTATCACGAAGCTGATTAGCTCTCGATCATCGAGAATGACCGTGGCTTCCGATACTCACCATTGAAGAGCCAGGTGTTGATCTAGGATGCCAGCATTGACGACGCCTTTGCGATATACTTCATCACTTGACAAGAACCCAAATGCTCCGAGCTGACCCTGTGTCAGTCCTGGAGCTCGGCTGGAAGATCAAGCAACGTACTCGGTACTGAATCGTGATGCCGACGAATGCATTGTTGTTGGTGCCCATAAATGCAGTCAGGTCCTGTCGGCCGCTGCCTGCCCCATAGCCACCGCCTACAGTCGTCAGTAGACTCTGTAGAATGCTCACAACAACAACGTACCATGGATCCAGACGTAGACCGGGAGCGGAGTAGTAGCATTGCTGGGTGTCCAGACGTTGAGCTCGACGGCTCAGTCAACGTACGACCGATGTCAATTCGACACCCAGTACTCACAAACAAGCAGTCCTCGCTAGCCGCGCTCTGGTTGACGGCTCGTAGCATCGTGCCGGCATCCGGTGCCTGAGGGCACGTCGGCCCATACGCCGTCACGGGGATCGTCGCGCTGCGATTGACTTCTGGCGCCTGGGGAGCCTGCCATCGTAGGCTTCCAATGGGAGCCGCGGCGAAGCGGATCCTGAGTATCCGGTCAGCATCGACTTATAGGACGATGATGCACCGAAGCCATACCCCAGGAAGACATCTAGACCCGCCGAGGCGTTGGCGAAGCCCTCGACGACGTTGTAGCCGAGATCGACCTGCAGATCGCTGCTGCCGCTGTAAGCTGTTTGTCGCTTCGCTACACTACCATACGGGCGACCTTCATATGAGGTGGGAGTGGCAAGAGCGACGGTCGCCAAGACAAGGAGATTTGACAGCATGGTCGCGGTATGCACGGAGGATACAATGAAATTCACCAATCGTGAGCGGGGACGCTGATGAATATATGTGTTCGCGACCGACCGCATGTCACTTGTCGGACTCCGCGCGCGATGGTGCACAGGCACGACTCGCAACGACGATGCTCCTGCATAAACGCTGCGGAGAAATGACGAGGTCCATCACTGGGGTAACGCTGCAAGACATTTGCCGGCATCGCAACCCCACATGGACTCTTGGAAGGCGGTGGCCGTGTCCACGACCTTTCCGGCGACGAGATACACCACGTCAGTGCTGGCGGTGTTACGGCAGGGATGTGTCGGGGTCGGGGTCGGGGTCGGGGTCGAGGAGGACGAAGGCCGCGGTGTGCCTGCGTCTGTCTCCTCCCTAACAACCCTACAAGCCAGCCGCCGGAAAATTACCCGCCAGGCCCGTTCGTGCGGGAGCCTCGGTATCGTATGGGCGGGCACTGGGAGTCTGGGACCTGGCGCCTTTATTATATTACCTCCAGAGGTATCCCTTGGCGTGCGTTGTGATGAAGTGCCGGGGCACGGCCCCACAGCGCCGATCTCGCCCAATGGCCGAGGCTCACCCGTATTCTGCATGCAGCAAGGCTGCTGTCTGGGACGGACGGATGTACTGTTGCTCGAGTGCTCCTGAGAGAACCATGGCTGTACGATCTCAGCGTGTGGTTTGGGACGCTTGGAGCCCGCAGACTCAACCTCTGCCACTCCGAGCAGCGGCTCCATGTAGACAGCGCTCTGCGGTCAGCACTTGTGCGCTAGCGAGAGTCCAGCGATACATGATATTCGCACCGCCATCTTCATGGGCAAAGTCCGGCTTCCGGAGTCTAATCGAATCACAAACCACCTGGGAAAAGCTGGGATCGTTGCCTGGGAGGTACTATGTCAACGCGAGTGCTGATCGTGGGCGGCGGAGCAATAGGTGCCTTCTACGTGAGCTAGTCCATCCGTGGAACCCGTATAGGCTCCCGACTGCTGACCCTCACGTCTATCACTTCTAGGGGGCACGCCTCGCAGCCGCACCTCGTACCCTTGTCTCAGCCGTCTGTAGATCCAACTACGCCGCCGTGAGAGACGGCGGCTTCACGCTCACGAGTCCCATCTACGGGCAACATGTCTTCAAGCCCGAACACGTCTTCAGCAGCCCCCAAGCCGCCAAGCAGGCGGGCGTCCCGTTCGACTACCTCCTCGTCGCTACGAAAGCTCTACCCGATGTCAGCGATGACAGCAGCCTACCCGAGGGACTCGTGGACGCGGACACGAGTATCGTGCTCGTGCAGAATGGCCTGGGGATCGAGGAGCCGTACCGCCAACGCTTTCCGCGGACCTGCATCTTGTCCGCCGTCGCGCTTGCGAGCGTGGCGCAGCCCAGCCCGGGATGTATCACGCACAGCAGCGCGACTAAGATCTCTCTTGGACCTTATCATGCGGAACCCGACTTGGCTGACGAGGGACTGGCACTACGGAAATGCGCAAGACTGGTAGCGCTACTCAAAGCGGGCGGCATCCGCGATGCAGAGATGCATGACCACGCCGGCCTCCAGTGCGTTCGATGGCACAAGGTCGCGGTCAATGTAAGGACCAACCAGGCTGGGAAACTGCGTTAAGAACGTCCGCTGACAGCCCCACCCACCTATTTCTCAGGCAAGCATGAACCCCTCCTCCGTCCTCTCCGGCCAGACGCTGAATCAGGAGATGTCCAACGACCCCGAGCTGGCCCGGCACTTACTAGGCGTTATGCGCGAGGTCCTCGCGACCGCCCCCCAGGTCCTGGGCCGACCTTTACCGAGCACGTTCCTCGCGCCTGAGCAGATCCTGAGGTCCCAGCAGCGCAGTAACGCCGGCTTCAAGTCCAGCATGCTGCAGGACTGGGAGAAGGGCCGAAGGATGGAGCTCGAGGTCATCTTGGGTAACCCCGTTCGTATTGCGCGACGACATGGGCTGGAGATGCCGCGGACGGAGAGCATGTACGCTCTGTTGAAGAAGGCGCAGGAGCACCGGCAACGGGCGCTCGTGAGCAAGCTCTGAGGCGGGCGCGGAAGACCATGGCCATGGTCGTGGTTTCGGGACGCCGATCATCCTCCAAGTGACTATGCTCTGTTCGAGACGTCGGAGGGATCTGACCACACTTGGCACAGCATGTCGCGCACCGAGAGGCAGCTGAACGAGCCACTCCCGCACGCAAGGTTCGAAGACTGTGGGTCGGGCCCGTCTCCCAAGGGGTACCAATGCCCGGTGCTGAGAAAGCCGAACGCAGACGCTCTCGCAGCCGCCGACTTGATCAACCTTCGTCGAAGCCTTGGAGTCTGCTACCGCAGCCGCCGCATTGCTCTCGTACATCCAGAGATGTTCGATCACGGGACATGCAAGTAGCCAACAGGCCGTAGCGTCAAAGGATCCAGGCTTGGCGGGCGAAAAAGTGGGCGCGATGGAAGCTTACCGAGCTTGCCCACTCGCGGCAATCGGCCGCGCGCTGCCGACCCGTGCACCCGCCGTCTCTGAGTGGTCGAAGCTACGTCTTGAGTGAAGCTGCATGTGCGTGCGCTCCTCCGACGCAATATCGAGACGCACAGTCGTCCAACGATGAGGTCGCGGCATCTGGAGCTAAGCTTCGCTTGTCTGGGGCCATATGTGAATTGCCGCTAGTGGCAGCCAGGGTGGGTGTAGTCGAAGGACCCGATAAGACTACACACGATGAAGGCGTATTTTTGTTCACCTCGGCTACGCCTTGACAAAAAGACCCGTTGTTCGCCTTCAAGTGATCGTCATCTGGCGACTTATCTCCCAGCCCGCCAAGTGCAGGCGCTCCTGCTCAGGATCCGGGAAATGGACACCAAGCACACCGGGGTGGCTTCGACGTCCGTTGAGCTGCAAGACTACGCAGACGACGGGGCAGGCGGCGCGGCGAAGGGAGGGACGGCGAACGATGCCGCGGACATGATGAGGATGGGCAAGGTGCAGGAGTTGAGGGTACAGTCCATTCATGAGAATCCAGTCGAACGGTCGAAGAGCTAACGTTCAGCGAGCAGCGCAACTTCGTAAGTGCAGCGTGACTCGGATGGTGTTAAATCACTGCGAGATTACCGGGTCGGCCGCTCGAACGAAGCAGCCTCTACCCACCGCAAAGACGCTTATCCTGATGACCTCGGTGCTGACGTCGAGGCGCAGCGCTTCTTCAGCATCGTCGGCTTCGTGACCATCATGCAGGGGACCTGGGAGTTGACCCTGGTCGCGAACTGGTTCGGACTCTACGATGGTGGCACCGCGGGCATCATCTGGATGACCATCATCGTGTGGCTCTGCATGATTGCGACGGTAGCTTGCATGGCGGAGATGGCTTCCATGGCCCCGACCGCAGGAGGTCAGCAAGCAAGCCTCTTCCACCGAACATCGAAACCGAGGTTGCTGACGTTGCGAGCTGCCAGGGCAATATCACTGGTTTGCCATCTTCTTGGACGTCTATGTCGGCAAGCTAACCTCGCAAGGGTGAGCGAGTTTGCTCCCGAAGCGCTCCAGAAGCCTCTCTCCTTCATCGTAGGGTGGAGCGCCTTCCTGGCCTGGGTCGCCGGCATACCAGCCTGTGCCCAGATCATGGTTTCCATGGTCCAGGGCATGGCACTGCTCAGGAATCCGGACGCCAGCATCACCGCGCTTTGGCAGGCGACCTTGTTGATCTTCCTGTTCCTCATCCTGACTTTCAGCTTCAAATATCCTCCTGGCCAAATATCTGCCCGTGATCGAAAACATCATGGTGCGCTTCACTCTCGAACGCATTCGGCGTCGGACGATCCGACTTCGAAGGTGGTGTCACTAAGACGAATCACAGCTTGTGCTCCATGTCATAGGCTTCCTCGCCTTCATCGTCATCCTGTGGGCGATGGTCGACCATCCACCGGCGGAGCGCGTCTTCACCGACTTCTACGACGGCGGCGGATGGGGCAACCTTGGCCTGGCGACGCTCGTCGGCATCGGCAGCCCGTTGTGGTGCTTCGTGGGACCGGATGCCGGCGCGCATATGTCCGAGGAGCTGAAGGATGCGAGTCTGCAGCTCCCCCGAGGCATGATGTGGGCCACGTTCTTCAACGGCGTCATGGGCGTTCGTACGTATCTCCTCCGTCGCCAAGGGCTCGGCGTGCTCGTGGAAGCTGATCAGATTATCAGCAATGATGATCACATTCTGGTGGGGCCGGCTTTTTGAGGAATACTGCTGTGTTCTCTGACGGGTTTTCCAGTTTCGCCATCTCCAACATCGACCAAGTGATGGATAGTCCCACTGGTACGTCTTGCAAGCATACCTGCCCCTTCCCAGTGCCCCTACTGACGGGCAGCGGTCTCCAGGCGTTCCGATCCTGGACATCATCCTCACTGCGACAGGGAGTCAAGCTGGGACTTGCGTCCTGGGCACCCTCCTTCTGGTGCTCTACTTCGTTGGCAGCTGTAATGTTATCGCCGCGGCCACCAGGCAGTGCTGGGCGTTTGCGCGGTATGCCTCATCCGGTTAGACAATCACCTTCGTTGCTGACTCGATACCCACGCAGTGATGGCGGCTTTCCCTACTCCGACTGGATCATGCAGGTCCGACACCAGCAGCCATTGAACGCTGTATATGTGTGCCTTGCCGTCTCGGTCACTATATCAATGGATGTACCCCTTGGACGCCGTCCGAGACATCTACTGACCCATACACCCTTCGCTCCAAGTCCGTCCTGTCAGTCATCAACTTCGGATCCGACCTAGCCCTCAATGCCATACTCTCGGTGTCGAACGCCGCACTGGTCTTCTCCTACATCGTCTCCATCGGATGCATCCTACTCAAACGGATCCGCGGGGAGGCGCTATTACCACGCAGATGGGATCTGGGCTGGTATGAGCGGCCACATCGCTATCGCCGGGGCGTACTGATCTTGACTCACACCATAGGATGGGTCTGCCCCTTAACCTCCTCAGCATGAGCTTCCTGTTGGTGAGCTTCGTGCTGTCATTGTAAGTCCGAGGCCGCGTTTGATATTTCCCATCCAACGAGGATGAGGTTGACCAGGCTCCAGCTTCCCTTAAGCGCCTTCAATCGGTGATCCAGCGGTACGTCAAACGGAAGTCGGAGCGTCAATCCGGGTATGCGCTGACTGCGACCAGTGGGCGGCAGACTTCAATTGGGTCATCGTGATCTTCGCCGCGTTCACCCTCATGGCTTTCGGGTACTATTCCCTAGGTGGTGGCCAGGAGAGATATGTGCCGCCGGTGAGGTTGATCAAGCTCGACTGATCCAGAGAAGAAGCAAGGGGACTGCGGCGGATTTCCGGCTGGATTCCATGGTGTAGATATTGGCTCTCGCGCCATATCGACATCTCGCATCGTCAGGTGCTGATACTGGCTCGGATCGAAATTGAAAGTCATCGACGGATCTGATGACGCATGTCATGTTTATCATGACTTGTGCAAGATGTGATACGTAACGCCGCGGCAGGAAACCATGGCAGCAATATAGCAAGCCTGATAAAGAGGTGCCATACGCCGTTCGTTGTCTGCGCAGCCATCGACTACCTGGCCGGTACGCCTGTCGCCGTTGCTGTCGCAGCCAGAGCTTCTGTCGAAGGTTGAGTTCGGCGGACCGTCTGGCATCTTGGCTGACCGTCCTGGCTACCTGGTGTTTCGGTCACTGAGTGAGGACATCGTCGAGTTTCTGTCTTCGGGCGTTGCAATACGACCACACTCGATTCCAGACAGAGACGTAGAGAAGGAGTAGCATCATGATCAGGAGGCCAGGAAAATCCTAAAGCTTGCCGATATTCTTGCGTGCTGGTGAGTAGCCAGACCAGCTTACTGGCCATCTCAGACTTGGACTCATCGCACTCATTGACTGCCACAATTCGCGAGGCAGCGGCAGGTCCGGGAACGGCGTTCTTTGAGTCTGCGCAGCGAAAGCGCCATTGCTTCCATCATGCCCGAATGTTGCTCGCAGGAGCTTGTCGTACGCGGCCTGGTCGGTCGCAATGCTTACCGGATTCAGTGAGGGATGACCTTTGCCCACCGTCCACGACTGTCGAGGCGCCCTTGGATGTCGTCGTGTCAAGTTGCGCCGAGCGAATTCAAGTGGAGTGTGTCCACTTGCTGTACGCCGTGTCAAGTTCACCTCGGCCTCAATGAGCACCTGGATGGAATCGATCATACCACGGTCGAGGGCGTGTAGAAGCGCAGTGTACCCCATGCGGTCTTCGCGCTCGAGCGCAAGACCGTAGTGCATCATCAGCTCGAGCACCGATATGTTGCATTTGACGGCCTCAATGACCTCGGATCCGTAGGTCTTCTGTTTCCATGTCACGGGTGCGGCCCCATCACGAACGCCGCAGCCAGCATCAAGTAGGAACCTGAAGATCTCAGTAGGCTGGAGTGTCTCGATTGCTTTGAAAAGGACGTCTGCGCCGTCGAAGGAGGCGTTCAGGAGCAGATGCGGCAAGACCCAGATCTCGTCGTCGGGCTTGCCAACGTATTCCGGGATACCTTGACGCAAGGCATACCAGCGCTCGAGAAGCTCATCTACCGGGCCGAACTTCTCCTGGAGATATGTATTCGTGTGAACATACTGTGAGGCGCCGGAGTCCGCAAGAGCAGCGACGACCTCCAGGTTGCCGTGCTTAGCAGCAGAACGGATGTACGTGGTTGTGTGCTTTGAGGAGCGCTCGTTCAGGTCAATGCCGGCTGTCAAGAAGGGCTCTAGCATTGCCTTCGTACCGTTAGTGCATAGAGCGCCCAAGAAGGCCGTCCTGGCAGCTGGACTTCCTTGGCGTACTTCCGCGATTTGGTGCTCCACATCAATCTCCATGATTGTGTGATGTTGTTGGTACCGGGGACACGATAG
>JAWDJV010010001.1:0-11755 GCA_033119285.1 Teratosphaeriaceae sp. CCFEE 6253
AGCAAGCATCCATGTTAGCCAACGGCGGTTGTACAGGAGCGTTTCAATTAGACGGTCACGACCATGTTGCTTGGATCCGGCAGCCACCGATAGTCTATCTTTGTTTGACTACGGACACCCACGTCACTTATATATTGAACGTCGGTTCAGTAGCATCAGGAACGTGTCTAATGCGGCGCCAAGACCGCCTTACCCAAGGCGAGCAGGCTTGTGTTGGCGCCTTCTCACGAACAAGCAGTGTGTACTGGGCTCTAATCAATATGTACTACGACCGTCGTTAAACTGCACTCGTGCGATGGAAAGTGCGTACACATTATGGACCGGTGGCCGACGATTCACAATTACATGCTAGCCGGCCAATCCCCGTGCAGCTCATCGGTCTAGTCTGACACCTTTCCGAACACACCATGCATGTCTATGCTCAAGACGACTTCTGCAAAGGCTGACTCGGAATGACATCTATCTGAGTCGCTGCAACAGATCCGCGGCGTAGGTAAGCGAGCCTTCGAGACGGCAACAGTTGGAGTCATCTGCGAGGAACTTCTTGACGACTGCGACTGCCTGGTTGCGATCTGTCCAAGCATCGACGTCTGGCTTATACCGAGCGCCTGGGGATTCATGGTTTATACAAAGCGGTCTGAGAACGGTTCAGTTAGAAAGCGAACTTAGAGAAAGCCCGCAGGCGAAACCAAGACATTTTGGAGCTCTAAGCAGAGTTGTCGGCTGACGCATCTATGGTTCAAGTATTTGGACAGGTCGGCAAACGTGGTTCATTCTCCTGAGGAAGGTCCAAGAGAAACGTCCAGCAAAGTTCAATGTCAAGAAGTGGAAGTTATTATCGAGCTGACCATTGACTCTCAGACGGTGTGCGATCAGATTGTCACGTGTCTGGAAGGTGCATCATGTCTCCGTAAATCTCCCCGTCTCGATAGGCTCTGCCTGCGGCTCGATTAATGCCCTTCCTACACCTTCAAGCGATATGCCTGACGGGATGAAGGGCGTGACGGGATGAACGCTGCCTTTGCCGAAGCAGAGACTATGTTCTCGTCGGAGGGAAGCAATGTCGAATGGACTGCTTTGGTTGGAGGTGTTCATCCTGCGATACACCAGCCTCTTTTGGGGCCTTGATTGTTTCCGTCCCTCTGCCAATCATGGATTTCGTCGGCCGCCTTCGCTAGCCGTCTTCGCTCGCGTCTGACCGCCCATTCTGACATTTCTGGCCTCGCAATATCATCTCCGCCATCGTCACTCCCGTCATTCCTCTCGCCATCGTCACTCCCGTCATTCCTCTCGTTCTCTGCGTTCTTTCTTCCGTAATGCTCTATGTCGACTCCTAGAACGATGACAAGTCCTGGAAGCATATCTAGCATATCCTCGAGCCCGCCACGCTCAGCTACTTCTAACACATTCTTGCTCCGTCATATGACATGATAGCTGCGTCTAAAAGTTTGCCTGGGCGAGGAGGTCACTGCGCGTATGTTAGGCATTGTAACAGCACGACTGCTTCCTTGCAAGACAGGCTCTCTATCCCGGTCAATATTCGGTACACGCAGCATCTAGAGTGATAGGAAATCTGCGCAGTGTCTCCTGAGTATACTTCGGCTCGGCTCCTTCAATTGACAGTGCGCCCCCCCAAAATGTACAAATGTAGAACGTCAGTGATTACAGTTATAGTGTGGAAGATCTTAATAATCCACGTTCCATCCGCCTTCACCGAGATCGTCTCTTCAATTAGCGTTTTCGGTCTGCTGGTGTGGTCGTGATAGCCGGTAATCACGAGAGATCTACGTCGCCATTTCTGTCGAACGTCCTCGTCCACGGAGCGTGCAGTAATAGGTACCGGCTCCGCCTTTAGCCTCGCCTTCGATTGACGTATGTCTGGAACTGGCGGCTCGTTGCGAAGATCTTCAACTGACGTGCTTTCTGCAATGGTCTTACCAAGCACTCCAACATCTTGTGACGGACGTTTGTGGAGGAAGTTCGTTTGAGAGCCCTGTGTTTTTGGGAACGATTTGCTCTACTCTCTGATATACCAGGTCAGGTGAGTGCGACAGCATATCTCGGCCGTCATGTCGGTCAGATGGATGAATTCAGGGACAACTTCAATTCTCGGCAAGGGGAAGGAGTGTAAGAAGCCATTGGTAGAACTAGTGAGCATATAGCGAGTAGGCGTATGTAGGCACCATTGCTTTTTTGCGCAGCGCAGAGTGCACCGCGACTAGTACAGTATGCATGCTTAGCTGCAGCGAGTCAGCCTATCATATGGGTACGCACGTCAGAGAGCATGCGATTGCGCTCGAACTGCGCAACACTTGGTGATAAGGTTGGACGAATGTCCTTGATGGAGCTCTTGGTGATCACTCGTCGGGATTTGGATCGCACAGGCCGATGGTTAGCAGATCTTCACGCGTTCATAAGTGGAGGTCAGAGCCATGTGTTCGGTTAGCCGGGCTTTAAGGATGCGTTCGACACATTATGCCGTTTCCGGAGCACCAGGACTAAATGCATGACGAGCTGATCGAACACAACCATTAGCAAATGGTCAAAGATCCAGATAGACGGAAAGGGCTCCCCATCCGGACGCCACCAAACCAGCGTACGGCAAGCAAGCACGACCGGATGAGACGAGCAAATGGATGAGGACACACCAACTTCAAATGGTGCGCCTCAACGACCACAGCCGACGAATGAGAACCTGAAGGAGCGCAGCAAGTGTGTACGAAGCGACTCCGAGTATCTGCCTCGCTTGGCAGCGTGGACAGTCCATGCGCTGGCGAACGAGCCGTCGCCCATCGAGGACGGAAACAAAGCGCATGCACCGCCTTCAAAGAACGGATCGCGCATGATATAGGTAGATGCGCAAGGTCGCGCGCTCGATCCGCGATCGTGCGTGACATGCCGCAAGCGCAAGGTGAGATGCGACAAGCTGCACCCATGCTCGAACTGCAGTCGACAGCATATCGAGTGCGTATTCCCTGCTCCCGGACGAGCACCCCGCAAGCCGAGGAAGCTGGGAGGCGGCAGAGATAAGGAGATGCTTGAACGGTTGAGGCGACTGGAGGGCGTGTTGAAGGGCCTTGGCGTGGATGTCCCACCCGATCGCGAAGGAACGCCAACCAACAAGACGGAGGAAGTCCAGGGCGACAGAGTGCTGCGGGCCAAGGTTGTGGACGAGGAGGATGTTCTACAGTCAGAGAAGCAGGTTTACGATGCTGCTGCTACATCACCGGAAGAGGCTCAGGACCTGGATCTCAAGGCTAAGACGAGGTATATCAAGGAGCAGGGCCGAGGTCGATTCGAGAACAGGTTCAGCAGACTCGTCGTAAACCAGAGTAAATCGCGATATATCAACAACTCGTTCTCGGCGAACTTGTCAAACGAGGTCGAGGATCTGAAGGGTATCCTGAACCAGTCGAGCGACGAGGAAGACGACCCGGAGCCCAGCGCACACCAGGTGATCAGCAGCTATCAGGGCTATGTCTTCGGCTTCAGCTTGCAGAACGTCGACATGCTGGCACTACATCCGCTTCCGGGTCAGACTGCAGCCTACTGGGATGTATTCAAGGACCGGGTGGACCCGGTTGTCAAGGTGCTCCACATCCCAACCATCGAGCCAACAGTGCTGAGCGCGGCATCTCATCTTCCAGACCTCACCCGCGGCTTCGAAGCGCTGCTCTTTGCCATCTAATACGGCGCCGTCACTGCGATGAGCACGCAAGACTGCATCGCCCGCTTCAAAGAGGACAAGCAAGTCCTGCTCTTGCGTTACCGCTTCGCCTTTGAGCGGTCTCTCGCGCGAGCCAGCTTCCTCACCACGGAAGAGCTTATCGTTCTGCGAGCCTTCGTTATCTTCCTCGTCTGTCTCCGCCGGAACCACGATCCTCGGGTAATCTGGACGCTTACCGGACTCGTCGTACGTATCTCTCAAACCCTCGGCATACATCGTGATGGTCTGCACTTCGGCCTCCCACCCTTCGAAGTCGAGATGCGGAGACGGCTGTGGTGGCAGGTCTGCGACCTGGACGTCCGAGCAAGCGAGGATCATGGATGTGATCCTACGATCGTCGAGCAAGCGTTTGATACGAAGATGCCGCTCCACATCAATGATGCGGACATAGGCCCCGATACCAAAGAATTCCCGCCCGCGAGGCAGGGCTGCACGAACATGACTTTATGCCTAATCCGCTTCGAAGTGGCGAACACGTTCCGCCGTATCAATTTCATACCGCCCTGCGGCCCACGTACGGGCTGGGATGAGAACGCCGCGCAAGCTGTAATGTTGCAGGATAAGGAGAAGTGGATCACGGAATGTCATCAAAGACTCGAGGAGCGGTATCTGCAGCATTGCGATATGAGCGTGCCGCTTTTCTGGGTCACGGCTACAGTGGCGAGATTAATGGTGAGTAAGATGTGGTTGATGTTGTGCCACACCTTTCAACGACAGGATGGGGGGCGACCTTGCCGAAAGAGACGAAGGACAAGCTATTCATCACCAGTCTAGAGAACATCGAGTACAGTCTGCTGCACGAGAGCGAGGCCAGGACGATGAAGTGGGGCTGGGTCTTTAGGACTTACATGCAGTGGCATGCATTGGCTTTCATGCTAAGCGAGCTGTGCCATCGGTCGGCCGGCGATCTTGTCGAGAGGGCGTGGGTCGCGGTGGAGAGGACGCGAGATGGGCGATGGGGCAGACCCCTGACGGGAGACGCACGCGCCGGTCATGTGTGGCGGCCACTCCGCAAACTCTACCGCAGGGCTAAGGAGGCGAGACAGCGAAGTATGGCAGAGGAAATGCTCGCGAAGCAGGGCGCTGGTGAGCTGATGCCGGCAAAGACCTACAGTCCCAACGCACATCCAAAGGTCGGTAACCCGAAGCGGCCGACAAGTCACAGGGCTTGAGCCCAGCAATGCGCAATTGCAGCGCTTCGCGGCAGGGCCGAGTTATGGTGAAATGCCGATGGATAAGCATGAGTGGTGGTTGTCGCAGATTGCCACACCTGGAGCTGTCGAGGATATGGACACTGCGGACTTGCCGCAAAGGGCGATGGAGACGACGGATCAATTGACGCCCGGCTCGCAGGCGTCTTTGTTCGACAGGATGTTCAGCGATCCCTTGCATGCCCTTACGGCAAGGGCGAAGCACGCGTCTGAGCAACCGATGTCTGCCCCGGAGAAAGCCAAGGATCGGGGCGAGTGCCCACAATTCCCGCAGCAGTTCATGGACGGCACCGGCAATGTAAATTTCAGCTTACCTGCCGACGGCGTCACTCGAGCCGCAGATCCAGCCTCGACCGCGATGGGCCTATTAGGCATGACCGCATCAGACCCTTGTATTTCAATGCGTATGTACTCAATTGACTCATTCGAATTCGACTTCGATTCGGGTAGCATGGACACGAACGGCGACGTGAATTGGCAGATCTTGGACGAATTCGTTCGGCAGCTCGGCATGGACGTTAACACGACTTCCGATCGAAGACCGGGCGACATGGGCATCAATTGCGCTCCCAATGATGGGTGGAACATGGCGCCTCGGCCGAACCCGTCGCAAGCTAATCTGCGGATGGGAATGGGAATGGGCGAAGGCGATTAGTTCGAATGACTTCACGCTTGCAAATGGTTGTAGAACATACCGTCCGTTCATGCCTGGAACGCCCAGCGGCACTGTGTATACAAGGAACCTGGTTGGCATTCTGCCAAAGGTGGAATGGAGATCTGCAAGGACGAAGGTTGGCTGACTGTGATTGATCCTCATGACGTGGCAGTCATCCTGGCCTCTGGCTTCGGGCGCAGCGTTCGAGAGCTGTTCGTGCCTCTCGCGTAGATCAAGCAAAGCTGCTCGAAGCTCAGCTTGTTTCGTAACTCGAGGTATTGGCGTCATGTTCATGTCTCCCCTGGCAACACCGTCTGACTGTGGTGTTGTCACGTCGTCTGCGAAGTGCACATCGGCCGCACCTTTTCCTCGCAAGACAATCCGATACGGACGTGTGGGACTTTCGTTCCTTCGGTGGACTCCACTTCACTCTTCTCCATCGCGGCTTCCGTATCCACTTCCAGTGGATCGGCTTGACCAACGTACGAGTTGAGGCTGATCTCATTCATCTTGGCTGAGTCAGCGATGCCGGCACGACATATAGCGTAACGGATTTCTTTATAGGTAGTTCGTATTCAACTTATGTTTCAATCTAACTAAAAGGTCTTCGTATACTAACGCTTAGTAATTCACTTAGAGAGGTTCATTAGGTTCTACTAACATAGAGAGAAGTATACCTACACCGTGTCTTAATACTAACTAAGGCTAACCGAGTTCTACTACGACGAGACAACTTTGTCGGATCGCAATAGTTAGGTAGCGGCTACGTTAGCCTAGCGGAGCCTCTCTAGCTCTATACGGAGCGGTGCGTAGATGCGATAGAACTAGTCTAGCTCGTTAGGCTTAGTAGCCTCCTCTCGATATAGCTCTATATAGCACGGCATAGCGTAATGTAAGCGTAGCGGTAAGGCCTCTTACCGTCCTCCTTATGCTCGCTACCGCCGAAGGCTATCGGAAAGCCTACTATATATATGTAATCCTTACACTACTACTTAGTCGCCTACGGGAGATGTTCCTTAAAGTCTAGATAGATATTAGTATACTAGCATTGCTTTTAACAACTAGTAAGGTATAGCGAGCTAAGCGACGAGTATATAAGTATTAAAACTAGCTAGGTCGTAGAGCATTAGCTGTACCCGTGTAGGGTTAATCGATATTCTATACTGTTTACTACTAAATTCCTATAGGTAGTAGTACATTATATATAGTATACCGGTAACGACATAGTTACCCTAGCTCCGGATTGTATACTAGTTCTAGACTTTAACGTAGCTATTAATTATACCTCGGATAATAGGCATATAGACACTAAGGAAGGTAATACGGTATACTAGCCTATCCTTGTCGAAGTCTCTATCTCTACTAAGCTTCTTAAAGTACTTACGCTAGCCGCGGAGGGCCCTCGATTGCTAGTTCTACTAGACTTCGATCCGCTAGTTTATCTTACTAGTAATGTAGCGGAAGTAGTCGCTAAAGGTTAGAGGCCTACTATCGTTATAAGTATATAGCTCGCTACTAAGGGTGAAGTATACTATAGCCGCTAGCTTAGTGTTCGTCAAGTTCGCCTGCCGCTTCCTCGCTCGCGTCGTTTTCGCTTCGCCCTCTTCCGGCTGCCAGGCCAGTGTCCCCTTTCTCCTCATCATTTGGTTTCGCTTGCGGTGTCGGCGCAAACTTGGAGCGAACTCGTATCCGTTCGCCAAACTTGTAGAAGATGAAGCTACGGATTGTTAGCGATAACTCGAAACATTAACACATCGATCATCGGCTGACATACGGTATAGGTGCCAACAAGCAAGCAACGGAGGCGATCAGTGACCCGCCACCTCCGACTCCAAGCGATTCGAACATGTACGAGGTAAACAGCGGTGCGGCGGCGCCACAAGCTGATCGAACGACGGTGTTGGCAGCGAGCGCTAACGCCGCGTACATTAGGTAGGTGTCTGTGAGGTAATTGAGATAGGCGACGAAGATCAGCAGGATGGAGCTGGACAAGAACACGCCCGCCAGGGTCGGTACCACCCAGTGCACACTGTTGAAGTTGGCCGACCATGCAAACCAGAACATCGTGATTGGGAAGAGGACGCCGCCGATCATGGCGAGTGGCAGACGATCCTCCGGTTTCTGTTTTATGCCAGCGAGCACTTTCTTCTTGGTTTGGGCGCTGTCGTAGAAGACGTACCCTCCGCCAATGCAAGCTCCAATAACCGTTCCTATCAGGGGCAGCTCGCCGACGCCAGCATTCCAGCCGCGCATCTGCTGGAAGACGATCGGATAAATAGTAAATAGCATATACAAGAGCATGTAGACAATGCTTAAGTAGATGGCCACCAGGAAAGAGATCGGGTCGAAGAGAATGATCCAAGGCCGTGTTAGGGCAACCTTGAAGGTCCCCTTCAAGGACCGGTCGGTCGTCTCCACTGGTACTTGTACTCCTTCGTAACCGGGTACTTTGGCACGGCGGATACGGCGAGCCTTGTTGAGCAAGACTTGGGATGGGAGCGTCTCGGGAATGGTGAAGAGAATGATCAGGGTTCCAAACGACATCCATATAAGGACATAGAACTGAAGAAGACGGATCTAGGCGTTAGTAGAGATCTCAGTAAGTCGCGAGCACCGTGGGCACACTTACGTTCCATGTCCAGTCTTCTTTCAACTCCAGAAAGCCACTAATCACGGGACCCAGGGACGGACCGATGAACGTCATCATGGCGAAGAGCGCCAGAGCGTTGCCTCGCTCCACTGGGCCCCAGATGTCTGCCAACAGACCCGGTGCGTTGGACAGCGCAGCAGAGGCGAATGTACCAGTGATGAACCTTCCGGCCAGCAACCCTCCGAAATTTGGTGCAAAGGCGCAGGGGAAGTTGAACGCGAAGTAGACAAGAAACGTTGCGTAGAAGATGTATCGCCGTCCATAGAACTCGCCCAAGGGTGCCTGCGGTTGGTGTCAGCCACCGTGTTCGATACGTCCCATGTGTCACGAGCGATCCTCACCCAGAGCAGCGGCCCAAAGCAGTAGCCCAGCAAGAACAGAGTCACCACGAGCCCAGCCGCCTCTTCACTAACATGCAGCTCTTTCGACATAATTACCAAGCATCCCGACGGCGAGGAGGAGGCGAAGGTGGCGTTCAAGACCAGCAGCACCAAGACCATGGTCACACACCATCTTCTCGGCGTGGTCCAGTTCTTAGGGTTCTCTATATCATTCGGCGCAAAGTCGAGCAGTCCGTCTCCATTGAGGTATGGTTTGCTTTCGTCCTTGACATCGCGGGAGCGATACGGTTTGGCGACTGGTCGGGAGAGTATACGTTCGAGGCGGTCCATGGCTGGTAGGAACAGTCCTGGCTTGAAGTGGAGGCGAAGTAGAGAATGAGTGCAACACAGAAAAGATGTAAAGAGATGTAGTGCTGTGCCGCCTACCGCACCCTTATCAAATACCTCCAAAGCCTGTCCTTCTTAACTTTCGCGAGGTGTCCTTATATTATTGTCACTTTCTTGGTTGCCGGCACATAATGGACGTTTTTTGAGGCCGAAAGCCCGCCTCATCGCATCGCGTCATAGCGGATGTGTGTGCCGGGAGGTGAAGTGATTAGCTACCTATTATTGAGTTCCTCAGCAGGTCCGCATTCATGACTGAAAGCCGGACTCGCCGAATGCGCCGAGCTCCTCGCACCCAAAGAGCCCGGCTCTACGCTCGTGCTACCATCCTTGCGGTCAGAACAGCTCACAGGGTTCATCACACGCGTTGGGCCGCGCATAGTAAAGGGCGAAGTCCAGCTGCGTCTCCCGTCTCTTCCAGCCTTAAGAGGGCAGACAAGCTACAAACTCTCTCTCTTACACTACCCACTACGCCTACCACCGCGCTTGAGCAGTCAACCACCACGCGCACGTTAATCAACGCCCGTCTAGATATCATAGACGCCACACGATGGACAGGGGATTGCTCAAACCAATGTTGTCTAAAACCCTACAATGCACGCGCCCTCTCGAGAGGGGTCTCACTGCGGCAATGCAGTTGCGTTGCGAGCACTGAAAAAACTTCAGGGCGTGGATGGCGATCTGTATGCAGCACCCCTCGATTCCTACCCCGGCGCCATGCGCCGGGACCCTAGGTACGCAACGGTGAGGACACCGAGCGCTGAAATCTGCCTGTGCCACAGGTGAGCGTGTGGCAATGTAATTCTTGCGCGAAGGGAACGCCTTCTCTAATACGCGTACCACACGACTTTCGAGGCGCCGCAGATTCCTGTGACGGTGCGTGCAGCGTAGCAAGCCTACCTTATATGTCGGACGTGCATGAAGACAATCACGCCATCTCTGGCTCTGACGGCGACTTGCTTTCGTGATATGCATCGACCCATCCCGACACGCTCCCACCAAATGTTCGCTGTTGATGGGGACGGAGTCACTGGGGCACATGCATATCAAGTGCTCCTCAGATTCTGACATGTATGATCAGTCTGTGTACAAGTCCCGTGCCGAAGGACGATGACTTCGATCAGGTTGCAGCATCTGAAGGCAAAGCTGAAGAAGGTCGCGCTGTCAGTCAGGAGGCTCAAGGCTGTTTCTCGCCCATGTCTAAACCTCATCGGCGTGGAGTGCGTAAGAGGAGGCCGATTGGAGCGTAGGCTTCAGAATGCCGTAAAAGTTCTCCTCAGACCCGGGCAGCAGTACGTAAGGAGCATCTTCAGGAAGACTGCGCCTGAGGAGAAAATGTGGGCGGAAAGGACCACGAGTGCTACCTCGATTAACCTCCGGCGCGCAGTAATGCCGGGTTCTTGCTGCGTTGCAATGTGCATACGTCTTCGGAATACTGATTCCCAGACCCATTTACGATATCCCGAAATCTGCCAGAAGGATGCGTCCGCCTCTGATGAGGATATTGGTCGGCTTGATATCCCGATGGCGAATTCCTGAAGCAGGAATGTGACGGACTACGCCTATTAAGCAGCCGAGCCACTGCGCAGATGGTGTCGTTCCGGGCCGGAGGTGACCTGTGAAACGCGATGTCTGGATCGGCTAACGCCCTCAGGGAAGGCTTTGCTGAGTAAGTCCTCCACAGCCAATGCACGACTTCGCTGACCCTAGACCTCCAAGGCACACAAGGCGATCATCTGTGCACAGTCCAAACACTTTCGCGCCCCATTCAGCAAATTCGCCGTGAGTTTAGTGACGTTCATCGCGCACATACGAGCGCCTCACACACCCTAGGAAAGCGACAAACGTACGATTGAGCTGAAGGTTCTCGGCAACGACGAAGGTGATGAGGTCCGTGATGACCCGGACGCCATCAAGTTGATGATCGACTTCTTTTTCAATCTGGACTACGTCGCCGAGCCACTCAAGCCTTCATCAGTGCCGCGGAGACCTGCTGCAACCAGGGCCCCGTCACCACCGCCTGCAGAGGCTGACGTTGTACCTGCTGCGCCGAAGACCCAGGCTGTAGGAGATGCGTGGGGCTTCAATGTACCAAAGAGAACGAAGAAGAAGGGCAAGAGAGCAACTCAGGCTGGAATCAATACCGTCATGCATGCCACAGTCTTCGCTGCCACGTTTAAGTACCAGGTGCCTGCACTACAAGAGCTAGCCGCTACCAAGTTCACGAGTGCCGCCGACCCGAAACTAGCTGGAACCAAAGCAAGTTCGCCGAGTCGGCGCACATAGCCTACAACACGACGGCGGAGGAGATGAGGGAGCTGCGTGGCGCAGTAGGCAAAGCTATTCACGAGCACCCAGGTCTGCTAGATAAGCTGAGCATTGAGAATGTTGTCAAGGACACTGCAGCGCTGATCTACGAGCTACTGCGGATGGCACGCGGTATGTCGGCTATCGCTGAGAAAAAGTCGTCGACGAAGGACTGAAGTGCGCCGATTGTGGCACCTGGCTTTTCCATGAGGAATGTGACCGGTGCAAATGCGATTATAGGGGCTGCTGTGGCAAGTGCTCGAAACCCAACTGTCCACTCGAGCTTTGTTCAGTTGGCAGAGTCGGGCGGGCGGTCGTGAGCACGTATGTCTGTCATGGTTACTACCCTATGCACAATCCCTTGCCCCCAACTCAGCTTCCAGTTTTTGCGGGGTCGGCTATTGTAAAAAAGAAGGCTTGGCGGGTAAACACGTCGTTTTCTTGCTATATCGCTGTCGCCGTCGATGAAGCTATAGTTTG
>JAWDJV010010002.1:0-11750 GCA_033119285.1 Teratosphaeriaceae sp. CCFEE 6253
GACAGCTTCTTGGCGAGGTCGGGGCCGAATGCGCCCGCGGCGGACTTGCGGAACGTGTGGCCTGCTTCACGTTAGACTGGATCTGAGGGATACAATTGCTGGGCTTACCAATGTGAGCACGCCCGAACAGCCTGTTGCCCTTGGTGGACGAGGACGGCGGCGGCGGGTTCTGGATCTGCGACGCCGTAGGCGCGCGCGATTGGCGCATGGAGTATGTGCGATGCATGTCGGTGGTGGTAGTGATGGATTGGGCGACTTGCGCAGTTGTGGTCTCGGTATGATGTGAGAGGATATGGAGTAGTGAGAGGTGTGTTGTTTGTGGCTGAGAAGAAACCGGCCGAGAGATCTGTGAACAGCAGAATGGTGCCGCGGAAGCGTGTCCGTATGACGCAGCCCGTCGCCATAGGAGCGCACGGATCACTCCCGCCACCGCTGCCGTCGAGGATCTACGTCTAGACCCGCCCTGCCCATAGCACATGTCGATCTGTTGACACCACGGGCCGCTGAGACAGCGACGAAGCTGGTAAGAGGCTGGTGCGTCATGATGGACAGTCGCTGCGACGCTGCCGCGGCCGCATGGTCGGCGAAATCCTACATACCACCATCCAGCACACGCTCGGCTCCTTACGGATCCCGAGCATGGCTGGCCAGAAGGCAGCGCCGGCGTACGTGAGACTGTAACGCGAGGCTGATAGCCAGCAGTGCTGCTCCACTACTGACACCCTTCACTGAGTGCGATCCGCGGGCCTGGTGGTTCAAAGCTGCATGTATGCCACGAAGCAGCCCCGTGAAGAGCTCCAGCTCAAACACCGCATGCCCATCACCAAGAAGCGTCCCGATGCACAACGATGGGAGCGCGATGAAGGCGTGCAGCATCCATTCCTCCCCACCAGACCCATCACGCAACCCAGTCCTGTACCCTAGGAGACCGCTACGGGTTGCAAGCCAGCGAGGCGCAAGCATCTTTTCCTCTTCATGGCCTCCTCCCCGGTCTCGCCGGGTCACGTCCCCCTGCGGTGGCCCTCTGGCCCGCTGGGATGCCCCAGGCGTGACCCAGCCTACAGATGGGCGGTTTCAACGAGGCAACGCTGTGTGACAGCTCGATGAGGAAAGAGCGTTCGTTCACCACTTGGCCAAAGATGGGCGACCACAGTGCAACGTGGCCAGCTCGCTCACGGCGACGGCCTGACGACGGTGAGGATTCCTGTCACCCTCTCCCCAAGCTCGATGCGCTCAAAGCATCGACATACAGTGAGACATCGTGATGGACGGCGATGGCAAGGTTCAGTAGATTGAGCTTCAGCCCAAGCACATTTGACTATCACTACACACTACAACCAGTCACTGCGGCGCGCATCCCTCTGCAGCAGCCTTGGGTATATTCCATTCCATTCCGATCCGTCCCCTCCCATCCCCATCCAGCCCATACTCCTCGCCCCCCCAAAACGCTGAGTCCAGAACAAGGTCCCAATCGGGATGCGAAACGACGCGTGTGTAATGTACAAGGTAAGCCAGTTGCTTGAGAGCGCCAAGTCCGGGATGCGGTGTATTATCAAGTGTAATATTGTCTGCCTGTGTGGCTGACTGATGAGCCGCGCGGCGTTCGTCGAAAGCCGACCAGCGGTGTCGATGGCCGAAGGGAAAGTCAATGCGCAGTGTAGGGTGTAGTAGTGGCGTGGAATGGCGGTGAAGATGCGTCGCTCAGGCAATCATCGGCGCAGTGACGAGTCGAGCGGCGTCCGTCGATGGTCGAGCTGAAGGTTTGCTTGGACGAGGGAACGAACGCCATGTGCGAGCTTGTCCGCGGATGTACATGCGCTCGAGGGGAGAGTTTCGGGGACTGAAACCGCGGGGTTGGGCCAATTGCGTTGCGGAGCGCGGCCGAAGGTTTGGGCGCCCGTATTCCAGCCGAGCCATGGAGTCCATGCATTTAATATTCCGAGGATGTTGGCGAGATCAGTAATAAGTTGAGTGATCATGCGGCGGTGAGAGGGCCATAACTGTCCGATTGGAAGAGCGATGCGTGCTTTGCAATGGTGTTGAGGTGGTGTATAACGGGTCCGTGATCGTCATATCGTTTGTTGAGGTAGTTTGGAGGGGGTGGTAATCTTCGTTCCTCTCACTTCGATGGGACGGGCGGCAATGGACGGGTTGGCGGTGGGCCAGGACACGGCGGGAAGCTTGCGATAGGCATTGTGTTGACGCGGACGTCGAGCTGAGCAATCGATGAAGTTGTTGCGGGTCGAGGTCAACAGCTCAAGAGGAGATGGAGCTGGGCAGTCTGGTTGCGAGTCGACGGGTGATACAAGCACTCGATGTGGTAGAGCCGCGTAGTGTAAGCGTTCGGATGACGGTAGACGGTTGAAGGAGTGAGCCGCGTAGTCAGCCGGGATTGCCTGGTATGATGAGCGAAGGGTGTCGATAGCAGGCGCGAGGGCCTGATATATCTCCCGCGCCCCAAAGGACACCGCACACCGAAAAGGATGGTCAGATCATCATGCACGGGTCAGGCAACTCATGACGCAGCAAAAGCGACGCAGCCGCCCTTCCAATAAACCCGTGAACGTCCTGGGCCAGGCGGTGTGTGCGCAGGCCCGTGGGTTTCGTCGAGCAGCTGCCTGGGAAAGGAGTAGTGCTGCTCTCCAAGGTCCCAAGGAAGGCGCTAGCCCGGCACCATCTGACCAGATGACTCCAATAAGGCTGACACCGGACCGGGGTACACGACGCATGCCACCCCCCCCCCGCCGCTGCCCGCTGCCCCTTCTGTGCCGCCGCGCCGACGCCCATCCTCGAGGCTAAATGCCGTGTTTCACGTCGGCCAACCGTACTCGCCTTCGCCAGCGGCGACGAACGATCATGGCTAACTACATCCGTGATCGCTGAGCACTGCACCGCTGCCCGCAACGAAGCAACGCGCAAGATCATTCCGTCGGCATGCGCGAGACATATCAAACGCTACGCGCGACAGGCGAAAGCTAAAGCTCGCAACGGGGGGCCGACGAAGGCATTTGCCTTCCGCGCGGTGCCGCCGCTGCGAACGGCCAAGGTCAGGCACGGAACGAAAGGGGAGCAGAGGCGCTGGGGCGTCCTCGATCGTCCGGCGCGGTCTCAGCTGCGCGTTTCACCCCTCTCCGCGTCGCGCTTGTCCCAAAGCAGATCGCGGCAGAGGCGCGCGCGGTGGCAAATTGGGGACATCTCCGTACAACGGCCGAAGCGTCCGAGAGCCGTTGTTTGTCGTGCGGTAGGTGCGCCGCCGGGATCTCCCGCGGCGGTAATCTCTCTCTTTCTCGCTCATCACCATCGAAGAAGGCCGGAGGAAGGGCGGCAGAAGACGCCGCATCTTGCTCGTGGCTCAGGCGCTAGCGGTCCATCACGCGGGCGCGGACATCATCATCACTGATCACGACTCTCGACGAGCGCAGCCATTCATGCGATGGGTGTGGCTTCCACGACACGCGAGTGGCTGGCGGAGAGCACGAAGGCATTCGGACGTCAGGCCGGTCGGGCCCTGCCAATCAGATGTCGCGGTCGCATGGCATGGAAGCAGATGCACGCGTCAGCTGTCCGGGCGCCCCGGTTCATGCACGCCACAAAACGTGGCCGAGAGCTATTCTCGCCGCCCCGCGGCCTCTCAGTAGTGCGGTGCGCACGGAGACATCTGCTTCTGGTGTCTGCCACGACTTCCATCCAAGGCCCCGGGACGAACGTTGCGCATCGCAATCTTGACCGATACACGCGACTGCATCACCATCCACTTGCGACAACGACGATACCGTCGTCATCATGCGGACGCTCGAGGACATGGACGGCAAGTGGGCCTGCACAGATCGGATCGCCCAGCTGGAGATCACCAGGAGTCTCGGCATGATCTTGCAGCCTCCGCCCCCCCCCCGGCCAATGCAGGAGCCGGGAACAATCTGTGCGCGGTACCTCGTAGACTGCTCGGATATGATGATGAGAGCGTTTCGCTTGACCATGTCTGTCCTTTTTTGTCAAAGCCGCGCGGTAAGCAATGGACTTGTCATCATCATCAACACGGTACCCGAGCGTATCATATATGTGATGAACACGCGGCGGTGTCATCAGGACTGCCTGTGTAATAATCAAGCATACAAGCACATCACGGTTCCGAGGGGCCGATGGTGATGACAGTACGCCATGTTGACCTGCTCACATAGTAGACCAAGCTGCGACGGAAAGACGCGAGACGTGTGCCGCGATTGGGGCGACAATCGGGACCTTCATCATGAGACGGAAACCGCGGCACATCTGCCCTCGTGCGCGCTCAAACGAAGCATAGTGTAGTAATCCGTCGTCGCTGCACGTACGCGCCCACGTCCCAGCTTGAGCGATCCGACGCTTCGATGTTCCACTGATTGATGAGTCGACAAAGGATTTGCCGACTCGACCGCGATGGCTGACATGCATACTCCGGATTGGGCCTGCCCTGGCCCTGAAACGACGCAGGAAGCGCGCATGGCTGGCAGCGGCTGGCGCACGGTCTGCGTTCATCTCGTCCGCCGCCGCCGCCGCCTCGTCCGCACTCCTTCTGGAAGACTTCTGTACGGTGTTCGCGCCACGAGTCGGTTGTGGCAAGGAGCTAATTATACCGGCAATCACCACCTGGCGTTGGCCTTGATTCCGTCCGGTGCTTGGGGGCAATTTTGGCGGTGTACATTGGTCCACGCGCGGGGGGAACCGCTCATTACGACTGTGGAACATGTCGCGAAGAGTGCAGCGGCCGCCATCGCGTGTCCCCTGGAAACGCGCACTCTGTCGGCGACGTGGGCATGGATATGCACAGGTGCGGCGCCGCCAATGTGTCCGAGGCGCTCTCGGACATGGGACCCACGCTTCGGCGCGTATGGCAGTACGGGTGACAATCTCGTTTTATGGGATCCTCAGCGGCTGCGAACTCCGAGTCTCAGAGCGCGGGTCGCAGGTTCACGCATGAGCGCTTTCCGGACGAAGCTGTATTCCTGCCGTCCGGCGCACAGCGTTCGCCGCTGGCCCCGTTCCACCCCACCCCCCCCCCCTTTAGCCATCCTCGTCATCCACGAACCCAGCTTCCTGCGCAGCCTGCGTCGCGACCCAGCTCTCCATCATCTGACTCCCCCCCACAAAGCCATTATTATTGTCTGCCGCCGCCGCCTTCCGGCCCTTCCTCTTCACCAGCAGGCACAGGATGCGCCCGTAGATGCTGAACCCATCGTAAGCCGTATTCATCGCCAGCTTCTTCTTGTCGTCCGGCGCCGGCTCCTCCGGCACCGCGGGCTCCTCGACGCCGCGCTTCCGGCGCTTCTTGGGCCGCTCCTGCTGCGTCAGGAAGAAGTCCTCGTCGTCTGAGCTCACGAAGAGAGGGTCGTCTTCGTCGGCCGCAGGAGCGAGAGTGGGAGCGGCGGCTTTCCGTTTGCCCTTGTCTCCCCCCACCTCGGGTATATCGCGCAGCTCCGGCGCATCCTCGTCGTCTTCGCGCAGGAGCTCAGGTGGTTCGCCGTCGTCGTCCGCGACGTGGATGGGGTTCTCGCTGGTGTTGAGCCAGCCGGTGAGCTTGGTGCCCGTGGGCTTGAGCGGCGGCTTGTCGGCGAAGTGCTTCTGCTTCGTAAGGAGGGAGTGGCGGGTCGAGAGCTCGGTCAGGAAGATGGTGATCTCGAAGTCGTCTGCGAAGCATCAGGACATCGTTCCCAGACACACAAGGAGGCGGGGCATTCCAATCATACCTCGACTGACCACATCTTTGATGCCCCGCTGCTTCTTGCTCGTCTTCTTCTTCGCGTTCTCATTCTCCTCGCGCAGTTTGGGCAGGACCAGTGGCCGCACTTCCTCGATGATGCGGGCCAGGACCCCTTCGCGCGAGGAGAGGAGCCATGACGCGTCCGAGGGCTTCTCGAGGTAGATGCGCACTTCCAGGACCGAGTACTTCGTGATCCGGAGGTAGCGTCGGATGGGAGACATCTTGATTCGAGAGGCGGGATGCACGAAGAGTTGCGGACACCTGCCGCGGGCCTCGGCGACCGGATTAGGAAGGTACGGCGGTTCGGGGGTGCATGTGAATGCTCACCTGGACAATGCTCGCTTCTCAGGTTCCTCCGGTCAAGCAAGACCAGACCTATCCTCTTGTTGGTTCACCGAGCCTTCATGCTGAGAGTGGGCATCCAGTCCGCGTTGCGGCGAGCGTCCACTATGGCTTCATCACAGACTCCGATGGAAGACGCCATGCGGCAGAAGGTAGGCCTTTCACGCTCTGTCACAACGGTCCCTCTCCCATAGACGCACATCTGACTTCCACCCCTCCCCGCCACAGATCACGCAAGCCCTCGCGCCGACCGCGCTCGAAGTCTTCAACGACTCCCACCTCCACGCCCACCACAAAGCGATGAAGGACACCACTTCCCAGGAGACGCACTTCAGGTCCGCATGATCACCCATCGATATATCGCTTTCGCGTGCTGAATCAACTTAGAGTCTACATCACCTCGGACGCGTTCACGAAGAAGATGCAGCCGGCGCGGCACCGCATGGTCTACACCCTGCTGAAGGAGGAGCTGGCTGCGCAGGGGGGGATCCATGCGCTGCAGCTGCGCACGCGCACGCCGGAAGAAGAGCAGAAGGCTGGTGCGAGGGAAGCTACATGAGGCTCGAGAAGCCGCGTCACACGATTGCTGGCCTGCCATCAAGGTGGGCATGCTGGAGAGGCACGTGAGATCCCGAAAGGCCCGGACCTCCCGGAGACATCTTGGGATCCGCGCGTCGCTACCTCAGGTCCCGGGAGCCCCCGCTCGCTAGCTGGTAGGCCTGGGAGCACCGCCGTACCCGACTACTCCGCCGCTATCGGCCTATTGTCGGCCTATTGTGCGCGAGCGCTTTAACGCAGATCCTGGAATGGCTGGCACGGACGGTCGAGGCTCGCCGGTCGAAAGACTGCGAGCCGCGTTGGTTTCCGGAGAGATGACATGCAGCGCCGTGCGCCGCGGCGCCGGCGTGATATTTCCGGGATCGCGGTGCCGTGCACGCCATGCTAGGGTGGGCATCGCACATGTCTGTCGCAGGCTGACCGTTCGGGCGGTCCTGACAGGGTGCGACGAGGCTTCATGCCATGGCAGGACTTCTGTCGATACTCGGTAGATTCAATGAACAGGCCCTTAGATGGAAGTGACGGTAATGCATCGCAACCGTGGATCCTTTGTGTGTCGGCATTAAGAGACACCACCAATCCTTATCGCCGCATCTCTCCCCACACTCGTCAACACCCCACCCTCGTTCCCGAAGCGGTTAGCGGACCACTTGGGTGGATTTCGCCAATGGAGTGGAGGGTCTCTTCCAACTCACCTCGTCATATCTGTATTACCCTCCCCTCAACGCTCCTGAGAAACCTACAGACTCACAAGCCCTTCGACAGCCACGGGTTGGTTTCGCCGCCCGCAAGCTCCATCCCGGTCGCCCACGTGGAGATTCGCACACAAACATCTCTTGGCTACCAAACACGACTTGCTTCAGTGACTGCGGACCAGCTTGAGTCGTCGGCGGCCCACGAAACACTTGCACGACTACGCCAGCATTCTTGCGAGCGTGACCTACATTGCGGGGCTCCCGTCAGTGTGCCTGAGAGGATGTCGACCTGCGAGAGCGGGAACGGGTTCGACGGCAAGATCGGGACGAGGATCTCCGCCATCTTCGTGATCCTGATCGGATCCTTCCTCGGGGCCTGGTTCCCCGTCTTTGCTGCGCGGCATCGAGGCGTGGGGATCCCCGGATGGGCATTCTTCATCGCCAAGGTACGTCGCCTGCAGCAGTCACGATGGAGCAGTGGCTGACGAAGTGCTAGTATTTTGGCTCCGGCGTGATCGTCGCGACGGCGTTCATCCACCTCCTGGCCCCCGCGAACGAGGCCCTGGGCGATTCTTGCTTGACCGGCGTCATCACGCAGTACCCCTGGGTCGAGGCCGTCTGCCTCATGGTCGTCTTCGTTATGTTCTTCGTCGAGCTGATGACCATGCGCTATGCGCGCTTCGGGCACGATCACGAGCACAGCCATGGCCACGGCGAGGACGTGGAGCTCGCGCAACAGGCGCGCACCAAGAAGGCCGACGACGAGGTCCTGCCGGTCAAAGGCCCCCATGACGAGGAAGGGAGCGACGTCGACGCCGCCGCCGCGACGCCGCGGCGGGACTCGTGCGCCGGACCCCACGTCCCTGGGGACGACCATCTGTCGCACACGCGCGGCCACGGCCAACAGCGCCGCTCGGAGAAGACGTTCGACCCCGAAAGCTACAGCGCGCAGCTGACGGCCATCGGCATCCTGGAGTTCGGCGTCATCTTCCACTCCATCTTCATCGGCCTCACGCTCGCGGTCGCGGGCGCCGAGTTCCCCACCCTCTACGTCGTGCTCGTCTTCCACCAGACCTTCGAGGGCCTGGCGCTGGGCACGCGGCTGGCGAGCATCGAGTGGCCCCAGACGCACCGCTGGACGCCCTACACGCTCGGCCTCGGGTACGCCGTCTCCACGCCGATCGCGATCAGCATCGGGCTGGGCGTGCGGACGAGCTTCGCGCCGGGGAGCGCGACGACGCTGGTTGTGAACGGCATCTTCGACTCCATCTCGGCGGGGATCCTGGTGTACACGGGCCTGATCGAGCTCATGGCGCACGAGTTCATGTTCAGCGAGTACATGCAGAAGGCGCCGATCCGGGAGGTGCTGGCGGCGATTGGGTGCATGGCGCTGGGGGCGGCGTTGATGGCGCTCCTGGGGAAGTGGGCATAGGATGGATGCATATTAGCTTGTCATAGACTATATCGGTGTTGAACGGCGTTAAGTGTATGTCCAGGCATCGTGTGCAGTACCTTAGCTGGATGGCCCCACTTTTAGATCCTGCTTGACCTCATCCACGACGATCGCTGGAACGGACACGGTAAAGCAAGTAGCTGTGGCGATTCACGTGCTCGCCCATATCTATACTGTCGGCTATCAAAACGCCAGTTCCCATCAGTATTCAACAAGTCAATCCTCCGTCGCAACAACCATCCGACAGTAGACTGAAGTAGGGCCCTCATATCGACATTTCTTCACACCTCACCCCTTTTCCACATACCTCCACCCGAGTCCAGGCGAACCAAGATGTCCGTCTACCACATCCTCACGAGCTGGATGCCCCAATTCTTCTACAGCCAATTCTTCGTCACCCCGCCCCTCCCCTCGACGGACTGCACGGGGAAGACCATCATCGTCACGGGAGCCAACACGGGTCTGGGGAAGGAGGCCGCCCGGCACTTCGTCCAGCTGAACGCGGAGAGAGTCATTATCGCCTGCCGAAGCCTGGAGAAGGGTGAGGGGGCGAGACGCGAGATCGAGAGCAGTGCGGGACGCTCGGGCGTGGTGGAGGTGTGGAAGCTGGACTTGCTGGACTATGACAGTGTCCAGCAGTTCGCCAAGCGAGTGGAGGGGTTGAGGCGGGTGGATGTCTTGCTGGAGAATGCTGGGATCAGTGAGGACGCTGTTGGTTTGGGGAGTAAGTTGGTGTCCTGACATGCTACAGATACGCAGAAGTTCCTCGAGGTGGGCGGCAACGAGTCCACCATCACGGTCAATGTCGTCTCGACGTTCTTGCTTGCACTCCTGGTCCTGCCCAAGCTCCAAGAGACGGCCAAGATCCACGCCACCACGCCCAACCTGACCATCGTCAGCTCCGAGGTCCACTTCCTGAGCCCGGTAGGTCAAGATGCTCGATCAGCTCGCCCCACCCACTGACCAGGCGAAGTTGAACGAGCGCAAGACACCGTCAATTTTCGGCACCCTCAACGACCCCAAACAGGCTTCGATGGCCAGCCGCTACAACGTCTCCAAGCTCCTCGAGGTCCTCGTCTGCCGCCAGATCGCCCACGAACACCCCATCAGCGACCTCAACGTGACCCTGAACTTCGTCAGTACGTCCCTCTACAAGCCCCTGCAATCCCAGTCCTCCGTCGAAAAAGCACTGACTCGCTCCACCAGACCCCGGGCTCTGCCGCTCCGAGCTCGCGCGCGAGATGCCCAGCGCGCTGGTCCAGGCCTTCCACCTCCTGGCCCGCACCACGGAAGTCGGCAGCCGGACGCTGGTCCACGCCGCGCTGGCCGGGCCCGAGACGCACGGGAAGTACCTTGCGGATGCGCGGGTCAAGCCTTGCGCGCCGCTGGTCGAGGGCCCCGAGGGCCCCGAGACGCAGCGGAGAGTGTGGGCGGAGCTGAGGGGACAGCTCGAGGGGATCGCGCCGGGGGTGTGTGGGGTGCTGGATTAAGATTGGGGAGTGGAGTTGGGAGGTGGAGACAATGGAGGGGGTTGATGAATGGGCTTGACATTGGACGAGCAAATTCTTTGTGCAAATTCTTTGTGGTGGTTTCATTATTGGATGTAACAATGGCGATATATCATGGCTCTCATCGCCCACGGACGAGTCTCGGAGACCTCGTGCACAATCCCTTCCCCTGACCACAAGAGATAGTTAACCATGGCCGCCACCCCAATGTATCCCAACCTCTACACACAGCTCTCCGCTTTCCTCCAACATGCACAAGCGTCCGGCACGCTGGGCCACCCCCCCTCCCTAACCAACCCCCTGCACCCCATCTTCCACCCCGACCACTTCTCCCCGGGCAACATCGATCTCGACCTCTTCGCCCCCGTCGCGCGCCTCGTGTCCCGCATCCTCGCCACCCCGCCCGTGCGGCACTACTTCTTCGTCATCTTCTTCGGCGCCAACGAGCCGGCCGGCGTGCAGGGCGCGCAGGGCGAGGACCTCGAGACCATCTGGTCGGACCGCCTCGTCGGCGCGCTCTCGCCCGCCGACGAAGCCGCGCTGGACGAGGTCCTCGCCTACTTCTCCACCATGGTCCGCTTCCTCATCACCGACTTCGGCGGCCAGGAGGTCGACGGCGAGACGATCCCGGACTCCTCCGCCCTGGCCCCGCCGCGCGACCTGTGGCCCAACCGCCACATCTCCCCCCACCCGGGCAGCCTGGCCGGCATCGGGTCCACCATCTGCCTCGCCCACGACCTCTACGACCACCTCCTCCTCCCCATCGGCGGTCTCCGGACCCCGCAAGCCCACCTCAACGACTGCTTCCGCCTCGCCCTCCTCATCCTCCACGAACTCGCGCACGCCGCCAACCTGGCCGTCATGGGCGCCCAGCGGCCCGAGGACTTCTTCCTCGGCGCCCCCGTCGCGGAAGCCGGCTTCGAAATCCAGGCCCGCTTCCTCGGCGCCAGCGTGGACAGCCTGGGCGCCCACGCCGACGCGCCGATGCAGCTGTGGGAGTGGCCGCACAACTCCGTGCTGAGCGACTACGCGGGGGAGCTGGGCTGCCAGCGACGGGTCTGCTTCCCGCCGCAGGACAGGGTGATGAAGTGGGAGATGCCGGCCGAGTTCCTGCAGGCGGTGTGGTATGATGGCTTCTGGGACTGGGCTCGGGAGGTGGGCCCCGCGGCGTACGTGCCGGAGGTCGTGGCCCGGTCGATCTGGCGCGCGCTGGAGACGCGGGATCGCATGCCCGTGCCGAGTTCGGTCGCGGATGCGTTTCGAAGTGTGAAGGAGCCGGTCGTGGGGCCAGGGGGCCCGCCGTTCCCGAGGGTGCTGCGGGTGCCGCACTTCCTGCGGGTGTGGAGGAGTTTTGTCATGGGGTACGGGAGCCAGGGGTCGGGCGCGGGCGCCTGATCCAGGAGGTGAGTGGTCTGGGTTGTCGTTATGCCGGGGGCTGGGACAGGTAAGTGGTGCAAGCA
>JAWDJV010010003.1:0-11720 GCA_033119285.1 Teratosphaeriaceae sp. CCFEE 6253
AGGAGGCGGTAAGACGGCGGTAAGGCGGTAAGGGCGGCGGCGAGGGCGGTAGGGGTCCGTGCGGCAGCGATAGCAATAAGTATACACCGTACAATCGACGTAAACTCTAAATTGCTAGTAAACTATAGCTTCATCGACGGCGACAGCGATATAGTAAGAAAACGAGGTGTTTACCCGCTAAGCCTTCTTTTCTACTATGGCCGACCCCGCAAAAGTTAGAAGCTGAGTTAGGGGCAAGGGATCCTGCATACGATAGTAAGGTATCTAGTACATCTGCTGAGGACAAAGTTTGTTTACGCTCAATCGTGGATGCAACGTACATGTACGGTTTCAGTATTGCCTCAAGATGTGCCTCTGCTTCAGGCCCCCGCCGCTTGTTATCATTCCCTCGCTCCCATACACGCTTATCCCTCCGATTCCCTCCTTTGCTAGGTAGCGCGCTATAGCGATAGAGATCTTAGATTGATTTGCGTACATAGCATATAGACGTAGGTAAGTGAACTACGACGGACGCGGCCTTACCACAGTAGCTGCAAAACGAATCGGCGTTTGTGTCTACACCGTGAGACACCTCCGCCACCAGATGCACCGACCACCAATCGCATGGTCGCACCTGCGCAAGAGACACCTTAACCCGTGGTAGAGATGATGCGGTCACGGCGAACGATGTCGAGGACATGTGCCGAGACCCACCACGATGGGCGAGTGCGGGCAACATCATGCACGCTTTGCAGATGACTGGTAATCGCCATCAGGGACTCGGCGTGAAGGCAAGACAGTCCCTGAGAGCGACCACGAAGTACGACGTACCAGAGGACTAGGAGTACACGAAGATGCTCCACGGTCAAGGCGAGAGGACCAATATGGAGCTCTTCATGTTGAAGCGCATCTACAACCCACTGCCCGAGCTGGCGAGAGCGTCGGTCTACAGCCGGCTTGTGGAAGCGTTCCCAGAATTCAGACCGCTGTCAACAGAAGTCTACGGGACCCCGGCCAATCACCATAGCTCAGCAAGGCCCTCGAAAACCAACGACCCCACCGCTCGAGCCCATATAGCTGCACTCAGCGTAGCTTACTACCGAGCTACATCGTGACCCGCGGCCCATGAGATGCCGTAATTCAATCTCGTTCAGCGAGCGACTTTGCTGGGGTGAGTCATGCATAAGGAGGTGCAGAGGATGAAGGGCAATGCGAAATACCGAACCGCGGGTGATCAGCAATGGGCAGTCAAGAAAGTCATGAATACACGGACGGAGCGCCAGCGCGACACACCCTCCGCCGGCCATATGACGCCAGTCAAGAAGCTGACGCGGCCAGACGCGGGCAGGCGAATCCTTGGTGTCACCACGAGAGATCCAGGGGACGAGACGAGGTTGGTCTCGCGCGATACGGACTACCTGAAGTCCATGCTGCACGGCACCCAGATATGGACCAGAAGTATGGGTATGGCCTCATTTCCCATGGAACGATCTCAGCACGCGGGCGCTTTGGGCGGAGGTGTATCGGTCGATCGGTGCTGTGAGTGATCTCTCTCGGGCGGAGGTACGACTCAATGGATGGTTGGCGTACGTATGGACCGATCCCCTCGACATGGCCAATAGCGAGACGTATCGCATCAGCGACGATGACTCGTTTGGTCGCGCGATTTCCCTGCACGACACCATCAAGTTCAGACACAATGTTAGAGCAATGTTCCATGTCGAATACATCGATGGTAAGCAAACATTCTCTCTTACTGATACTCTAACATGTACTAATGACCTGCTAGGGGCACCAGCCGATAGCACACAAGCGCCGTTTCCCGAGCTACCGGGCTACCCAGCGTGATAATGATATGGAAGATAGCGATGACGGTTCGACAACGAGTGACGGGGATGGGGCTCCGATAGGGTAGGTAGATGCGCGCTCCCATGCGTATGCCAACAACGCTACGTCGCTATCTCGGGCCTTGATATCATGCACATGCCGTCGCGTTCCCAGTGCACCACCTCACATCGGTGCTTGCCAGTCCACCACCTCACACCGGTGCTTGCCAGTTCATCGCCGTCCGCCTCCTCTGCAGCCACTGACGCTGCGTGTTCGCTGACCATCCATCGCCCACGCGAGCGCGCTTTCTCTGCAGGTCGGTCGCCGCGGTGATGCAGTGTCGGCAGAACATGCCGTCCTTGACCTCCTTGATTATCAAGTAGCGGTCCCCCTTCGTCCAAGGTATGGATCACTCATGCTACTCGGCGTCTGCAGCCGCCTGACCGTGCGCGTGCTGCGGGTGCACCCCAGGCACAAGACAAGATCTCCCTCCTCCTCCTCATGACCCTCCTCTCCTCTTCGGCGTCGTCGTCTTCTTCCTTGCGCATGCGCCTGATCCATCTGCGTTGCTGTCTCGTGATTCTCATCTCATCGCACTGGCGTGCATTGCGCATGCACTTGCGGCAGATGAACGCGTCTTTGAGCTCTGGCAGCTTGCCTAGGGTGTATGCGGCTGGGTGCCATTCCGGGCACGTCGTGCCATCCGCGTATACTCGTACTTGGTCCTTGCTGCCGGGGACGTGTGCGTTCGCAACGATCGCCTCTGTAGTGAGGAGGCACGCGGCGCAGGAAGTATCTTCGTCGTGGGTGTCGTAGGAGCGCATGATTGCCTGCCTGCTCTCGATAAAGGCGGTGTCGTCGGCGGGAGTCAATGGGCTGTCCTTGCCGCAATACTTCACGCTATATGCCTGTGCACATGACTTGCAGACCCCCTTGCCCTCGAAGTCGATGTGCTTAAAGGGTGCAGGCTGGGGGACATCGTGGTGCTGGGAGACGCCAAGCATATACGTCCTGTCGCATAGCGCATATTTACCGTCGGTCATGTCAGCCAACTTGCGCTGTCGGGCGTGGTAGGCGTCGGACGCCTGGCGCCAGAATTCGGTGACGACGCCGTCGGCGCAGGCGCCGCAGATACTCCCACGGACTTGGCCGGAGCTCTGGCGGAGAGGTAATGTGTAGTTGAGGCCAGTGAACTCAACATCATTAGGGTACGTATCTCCAGTCATCTCAGCAAATTTGTGATGCTCGGTTAAGAAGGCCTCAGCCGCTTGACTCTAGATCTCCTGGCTACTCAATACAGAAGCCGTGGGCATCGTGTTCAACGCACGACCAGCTGGCCCATCTCATTCACAGGAGATAGCGATACTCGGGATTCATATCACCCTAAACAGGATCAGCTCATGGCCACGATATGTCACAGGCCTACCCAGTGAGAGAACTTACCAACTCAGTCTTCTCGTACTCCGTCAAGCCGACATCGACCGGCGTCCGATCTCGGGTCCGGTTTGCCGACCAACAACCCAGCCCGTAGATGATGCACGCCACGATGGACAGCGTCGTGAAGGCGAGACAGATCGAGTAGCCCTTGACGTATAGCGGCGCATCCTTCGCCAAGAATGCGAAGACTGTTCGTAGAGGAGTGTCAGCTCTCGAACCTGTGCGAATGAGAGCCATGTCTATCGTACCCGCGATGATGCCGCCGATATTGCCAAATCCGATCTGCCAAGCCGAGCCGACAGCACGACGGTGGTGCCCGCCCAGGTTCATGTTGAACCAGCAGACGATGATGGGCATGGCGCTGTAGGCGCCCATGGCCACGAGGAAGAGTGCGGCGTACTGCAGAGGGCGGTTGTCGTGGACAGTGGTGAGGATGGAGAAGCCGGCGATCGCGATGCAGATGCAGCCGATGGCGAATGGGGCAAGCAGTTGCACGACATCGGAGAGCGTTGCCACGAGCATAGCCAGTCCGAAGGCGGCTGCCCATGGTGGGACGGAGTGTAGCTGCGTCTGGATGGGACTGTACCCATAGCCCTTGATGATGCCTGCAGATAGTCAGTCGGCTAGAGATGTTGTATGTCGTTAGCCTGGCTTACCAGGGGCGAAGTAAGCATAGCCATATGCCGGCACGATCAGTCCGAAATACATGAAGCCGGCGACGATGACCTTGTAGTCTTTGAACAAGCTCCCGACGTCTGAAGCTGTAATCTTGCGCTCGCGTGCTGAGCGGCCTTGATCGGCACGCAGGCGGGCGGAAGCGTACGCTTTCTCCTCCGGCGTCAGCCACTTTGATTCCTCTGGGAAGTCGGGGAGGAGGAAGAAGAAGGCGAATGACACAGCGACAGTCAAGCAGCCTTCCAAGATGAAGATCTACAGATGATTAGCCTGACTGCTTTGGTGTGAAGCCTGCACTTCACAAGGTCTCATACCCATCGCCAGCCAGCCTGGCAACAATCGGCAAATCAGCATGAGTCTCAGTCTGTCCGACGGCCAATATACTGGCGGTACACTTACATATCCGGCAACACCATCCATCTTGCCGATCGCCGCAGCCAGAAGCCCGCCAAAGGCTCCGGCCAAGGTCGTGCTGCTGAAGAAGAACGAAAACCGCTTCTGCGCTTCGCTACGACGGTACCACATGCCGATCAGATAGAATGCACCCGGGAACATTGTGCTCTCTGCCATCCCTAAGAAGAACCGGATGGCGAGCAGGCCACTGTAGCTCTTGACGATTCCTGCCATGATCGTGATGAAGCCGAAGAGGAACATGTTCGCGGACAGCCATATGTGCGGTCTGAAGCGCTTGAGGAGCATATTGCTCGGTATCTCGAAGAGAACATATCTATGAGCGCGCTGTGAGTATGTTCAACGGTGTATAGGGGGGCCGAGAGGCTGACGGGACGAAGAAGATCACCAGGGCCACATTGTATTGGTTTCCCGTCAGGCCGAGCTCCTTGGCGAGGCCGTACACGTTGGCATTGGCGATGTTGACGCGGTCCAGGAAAGCCAGGACTGGTTGTACTGTTAGCAGCATCCTACATGTATGTTGGAGCCGGCCGTAGTAGGACCTACGATACATTATGCAGAGGCACGGGACCACCCGCATATCGATTTTCCACACCAGCTTCCTCTCGGTCGTGTGCGGTGGGCACACCACCTCGAGATCATCATCGTAGTCGTGAGCATGCGCATTGTCCAGCGACGAGGCCGGTGAGTCGCGCTTCGTCTTCTCGCCGAAGAGGCGCATTGTGGATGTCCGAGACTGCGCGAATGTCAATGGGCCAGTGCGCTCGAGTCTTCCTGTCCGGCGAAGTGATGATCAGGTCGGTCTTCGATGCGTGCGGATGGTCAGACCAGGTATGCTCTTCGAGTGCCGACTACGAGATTTTCCTTGCGCGCATGCTGATCAACCCCCAATGCGATTCATGCACACTTCCTGTACATCTTCGCCTGCGCACGAACGCCATTGGCGGGGCCCCGCCTTTCTATCGACGCTAGACAGTATTGGGATCGGCGATCCCGTGCGTGCCATGGTGCCGAGCAAGCCGAGGTCGGACATTTCGCCAAGTGCATGCTTGAAATGACTTCCAACGTCTCATCAACGAGCAGCCTCTGGGGTTTCTGGAATTACTCTCGCCTTGAGCAGACGTGCTCGCGCGCTGGATCCACGATTCTGCAGCGAGCGTTCACGCTGGATCTGCGCCATCAGAGGCGGATGCGCATCCGGCGCTGACTCCTCGGACGAGTCACAGATTGTGGGTCTCTCCAACACCGCTGCACAATTGGACACCGCCACGACGAGCACGCCGCCTGTTGAACGCTGCACGATTGTAAGAGAGCGCACGGAGAGTCCAGGCCCTGGTAAGTTGTGATCGGGCCATCCGTATCCGGTGAGTCGAATCAGTGGCTGTGCTGCAGCCGGCAATGGCGCGCGGAAAATCCGCAGTTACGCTGTAGCGAGTCCCGAGACCACACTCATATAAGTTGCACGCGTCGCCTTTCATGCTCCGAACTGTTCCATCACATCAAGCCAGGCTGGCTCTTTTCGATCCCTCGTATTCTTACCCATGGGCCACCAAGGGACCTTCGACATGGCGCAGACCACGCGGGATTCCAGGTCCGAGTCCCCAGTACTAGCCAGATACAAGGAGCACTGTTCTCGCACCCGGGTGAACACTCCGCTCACCGCTGTCGAGATCGTCCGGGCGATGCACCCTGGCCGACATGTTACGACGGTTGATTCTGACGATGTGGACTTGGTCGGCTACGCCGAAGCTGGCCACGCGGAAGCAAAGTCCATCTCCACGGGTATTGG
Source organism: Teratosphaeriaceae sp. CCFEE 6253 (assembly GCA_033119285.1). Lineage (NCBI taxonomy): Eukaryota > Fungi > Ascomycota > Dothideomycetes > Mycosphaerellales > Teratosphaeriaceae > Teratosphaeriaceae sp. CCFEE 6253. The sequence continues at coordinate 6,119 of JAWDJV010010003.1, forward strand.
GCACTTGTCGGAGCGCACTTACCATGCACCAACGACTAGGATGGAGCCCGGACAGGGCACCTTGACAGACGACGTCAAGATCGGGCAATACGACTACAGATGGAATGAGCAGGATTTCACGGTCTACCTCATCAGTTGGTCAGACGACTATGAGGGCAGACAGTCCTTCCACTACATCGTGTCGGATGAGGACAGTGACGGGAAGATACACTCATCCTTAGCGGACGCGCTTGTTCTTGCGTGCGGCAAATGGACCAGCGAACTGCACGAGGAGATTTACGTTTTCGACGATGGCTCGTGGGACAAGAACGGCGAGCTGTGGAAAGCTGTGCAACAGGCTTCATGGGACGACGTGATTCTGGATCCGGCGATGAAGAAGACGCTCATCGACGACGTCCACGGCTTCTTCAATAGTCGTGCCCTGTACGCTGAGTTTGCCGTGACCTGGAAGCGTGGAATCATCATGCACGGCACGCTGGGCTGTGGCAAGACCATCAGCATCAAGGCGCTGATGCATAGCCTGCAGGAGCTGAACGTCGCTTCACTGTACGTCAAGTCGTTCGAAGCGTGCTCGGGGTCGCAGAACAGCATCAACTGGATCTTCCGGCGGGCTAGGGAGATGGCGCCTTGCCTGCTCATCTTCGAGGATCTCGATTCTCTGGTCAAGGACGACGTGCGGAGTTACTTCCTCAACGAGGTGAGATCGATGGGTGTGGAAATACGGTGGACCAAGCGCTGACAGCCGCAATAGGTCGATGGCATCGAATCCAACGAAGGCATCTGCATGATCGGCTCGACCAACCACCTCGAGAGATTGGACCCCGGCATCAGCAAGCGGCCCTCGCGCTTCGATCGGAAGTACCACTACAGCCTCCCGGGACATCGTGAGCGCGTCCTCTACGGCGAATTTTGGCGGAAGAAGCTGGCGCAGCGGCGCGATCTGGGCTTCAGCGATGAGGTCTGCGACATTGTAGCCACGCTCACGGAGGATTTCAGTTTCGCCTACTTGAAGGAACTTTTCGTGCAAGCGCTGCTGGCCATTGCTGGCGGCAGGCAGAGGATGATGAGCTGAGCGAGGTGGCCGTCTTTGACGCAGCGAGCTCGACGAAGGCCATCGAGGACTCTGCCAAGCTCGTTAAAGATGGTGAGAAGACGGAGAGCTCATCGGACGAGCCCAGCGGCGAAGACAAGGTGGACGGGCAGAAGCAAGAGGCGAAAGCCGCTCGCCAGTCCCGCAAGGTGCCGGATGTGAACATCCCAGAGCACCTGCGCGACAATGCTCTGCTCCGGGTCCTCATGAAGCAGGTGGTCGCGCTGATCCAGGACATGGACAATATGGAGGATGACGACAAGAAGTCCAAGCCGAAGATTGTCTAGCTGACGCCATTTCGGCTTGAGACGGCCACGTCTCGGTGGTGTAGCGCGATGGAAGGCAGATGCACATCGTTCATGGGTTCATGAACAACTGCTCTACATCAACGCTATCGCTCCCGAGCAAGCCCTGTCCGCTCAGCCACTCGACCCAACTCCTCCATCGCTGGCTCGACATCTGGCCCGGCGTCGACCCGTCGGAGTAGTACTCGTTGATAGCCTGCTGGCTGCGGCGCAGAAATTCCTCTGAGCGTGGCGGGTCGCAATGCCTGCTCAAGACATCCACAGCTTGGGTCACATCCTCCATAGCAACGCGATACCCTTCCTCCGTAGCCGCACAGAACTTCCGCAGCACGTCCCCACTCAGCTTCGCCGACAAAGCATCATGCGCAATGACCGGCGAATAGCCGTAAGGGATCCCGGCGTCTCCCGCACGAAAGACGTTGAGCTTCACCCCATCCAGCTCGGCCTCGACGCCCTCCCACGGCAGGAAGATCCACGTAGCGTCCACCCGCCCTTCACGCAGCGACTGGAACAGACTCAGCTTGTCTTGCTGCCGCTCTAGCTTGACGCCGTCTGCGCTGCCGCCGTCGGCCTTGATCATGGCTCGCACTACGTCATCTTCGTAGCGGGCGTTGTAGCTCCCGTACACTTTGCCGTTGCCTAGCTCGCTGATCTTGCTGAGGGTCGTGGAGACAATCGCGGAGGCGTCGCGCTGGAGGATGGCGTAGATGGCGCGCAGGGGCATCTTGCCGGATTGCTGGTAGGCGATGCAGGACTCGCTTGGGCAGATCGCCTGGGTTATTGCGAGTGTGAGCGGCGGACGGACTGCGGTCATGTGGAGAGCGTTGAGCTTACGAGGTCTACCTCGCCGTCCTGGAGACGTCGCGCGGGTGTCTTGCCATAGTCCGGGCCGGCGGAGAGCAGCTCGACGTCGAGTCCATGCTTGTCGTAGATCCCCGTGGCCTTCGCGAGGAAGAGGCCGCTGTGGATGGTGTTCGGGGTCCAGTCGAGGGCGACTTTGATGCTTGTCTTGGGCAACGCCATCACTGATGGTACCACCACAGAATGTCGTCCGACGTCGGGCAATCCTTCTGCTGGCGTACCCCCACGGCCCCTCCCCCGCATTTCGCTTGTCACGATCCCTGATGCGGGGTGCAGTCCGGGGTACTTCAGCTGCTACTTGGACGGGTGCTGGTGCTGGTGCTGGTGAGACTGCAGTACCTCCGTTATTGGCCCAATCGGGAGGTACATGCCTGTTATGTATGATTTCCAGTCACGTGCCAGTCTGCGCCCGAGCGTGGGTCAGCGGCCCACAGTGACAGCCGTTGTTCATCTGGCGAGTGTCAGATCCATGCCAGATAGATAGCCTGCCGCCGTGGTTGACATGCCCACGTGCACCCACTCCGCCCTGACGTCAGCCTGCCGGGCGTCCGAGGTGGTGAGCGGGTGATCCACCTCGTGCCCTGGTCGCGATCAGGAAGCCAGGACTCCAGATGGCAGATCACAGCTCAGACAGCCGAAGAGGAACCTTCCATGGTGCCGAAGATAGACCACCTCATGGCCCTGGCAACGGCATCGTCTCGGCTTGGACCAGCCGCGCTTCTGCAAGGGAAGCTCTAGGGCAAGCTCCCGATTGTGATGCCATTGCCGATACCAATGCTTTTGGAAACACCGGCGGCCAGTGATTAGCATGAGCTGAAGTGGAACGGCAGCCCAGACTTAAAGCACCATGCCTGAAGCTCCTGCAGGTACCCAGTCTGACGTTGGACGAGGTCACGGGCCCCGGCAACCGCACGCGGATAGCTTCGAGGTCGCGTGATCTAAGTGACAACAGCTCGCGCTTTCCATTCCTGCTCTCTTTGTCCTTCGACATCGGAGCGTCGACCTCCCCAATCACGACCAACAGCAAGACGAAGGGGCTCTGTACATACCCAAGCTCACGTATAATCGTCTCCCAGCAACCGAAACAGTAAGTGAGCCGCTGTCCCCATGCTGATTGACCTACATTCACTTGTGATCGGAGCTGCCTTGCAACGCTGCTTCCAATGGCACTTCAATCATCACAGCAGTATGGATACTGACATCTCATAGTGACTCGTACTCACAAGACTGGCGACCGAGACCACGTTGGCCTTGCCAACGGCACCGCCGGTCCCGAGGAGCACCTTCCTCGCTACTTCGGCAAGGCCGGCTTCTCCGGCAACGATCCAGCCCAGACCAAGAAGCAGGGCAGCGGCAAAGGCAACTGGTATGCGCCCCAATCCGAGCTCTCGGCAGCTTCGCAAGTCTGCAATCTCCAGCACATTGCAAAGCTGACACAATGATCCAGGGGCCGTGCCGGCATGTCCGAGCTGGAGGACTCCAGCTACAACCTCGCCAACCCGCGCCGCCGCACCAACAGTTTCTCAACCGCGGCCGGCCACTCCGCCCTCAAGACCAAGTTCGAGGCGACGGACCCTGAGGTCATCGAGTACGAAGAGGACGTGCATGGTCCCGCCTCGGCCGAGCTCGTCGAGCACAACGAGCTCGAGAAGATGAGCACCTCCTCGTCCGCGGACACCATGGGCAGTGTCGACGAGGAGGAGACCGCTCACGCCGCCGTCGCTGGCGTGGAGGAGCAGAAGTAGGTCCGCTGACTCAGCCGACGAGCTGAAGGCATGACGAGATGTGATGATTTGCGATGAGCTACGACGGCGTCCCTATGTGTGTTGATGATCTGGCAGGGTGGTATGTGGCGTACGTGACGCACGTTGACCAGAGGCGATGCTGGTTGGCAGATGATCCTGCCGCGCGGGCGGGCCTGCGACCAGCACTTTCAAACTTGTAACAACAAAAACGCTTAGCAACGAGCAATGTACCAACGGATGTGTCAGCAGCGAAGGATGCTTAGGCGTCCATCGGAATGGTTTTCATCGTCTCTAGTAGCTCTCGGTGCACTCTGCTATTGCTCTCCTTGTCTCCCGTCACGGAGGGTCTTTGCGGAATGAGTCTTGCCCTCAGGCACATTGCAGGCGAAGGTGACTTGATACAGACGGAGCACGCGAGAAAATGAGCGTCATGGTAGTTTGCGAGTCATAGTAAAGTCTTCCGACATGTTGTCCAATGTGCAGCCAGCCCCAACGCCTTGCTCACCGAAAGCCCGGACACCAAGTGATCGTCAACCATCATAACCGCTGAAGCGGTTACGCTTCAGTCTTACACGCTACCCGGAGCTCCCTTTCTCCTCGTCACCCGCAAGCCTCCGGTCCACCCACGCAGTGTCCTCCCTGCACCACAGACTCAGCGCAAAGCAGATGCTCGCAAGTGCGCAGAGCACCATCCACAACGGGCGCAGCGCGCCGATGTAGGCGCCCACGACTTCCGTCTCCAGCTCCGTCTCCGCCAAGGCGAGGCGCTGGATAGTAGCGACCATGGCCACGGCGTCCGTTGCTCGGAACGACGATGTCAGGCTCGTCTCGCGCAATTCCTTCCCGAGCTGGTTGAGGAAGATGCAGCTGCCCACCGCCACTCCAAGCGTCTGACCGAGGCTGCTCAGGAAGCTGTGTAGAGGTGCGGCATGGATCGTCTCGTCATCGGTCGATGCCGACGTCTGGATGTTGGCGAGGGTAGTGGGCAGAAGGACGCCCAAGCCAAGGCCAGTGAGCAAGCCTACTGGAACGCTAAGGATGGCCGCGGTGTCCACTTTGAGCAGAAGTGTCGTTCCGGTGCCAACAGCGGTCAACGCCCATCCCAGTGACCAGAAATTGGCACTCTTGATGTTGGTCCGACTTAAAGCCGCGGTAGCGACGCTGCCGAAAACAAGCGCAAGAGTCCATGGAGCCAGAAGAGCGCCTTGTAACGTAGGTCCGAGACCGTGCGCGGCTGCGAGGTCGATTGGGATGAGCGACACGATAGTCATGGCTATCAGGCCGAAGACGAGCGTTCCAAAGCACGACGCGAGCACTTTTGCTCTCCGCAGAATGCTTGTGGGCAGGATCGGGTTCAAGCTGTACCGGGAGTACTGGACGTAGAATGCCAGCGAGACCACGCCAACGATTAAGGGCGCCAGCACCGACGCCGAAGTCCACTGGTGTGTGGAGCCGGCCCAGCTTAGCCCAAGAACAGTTGATACGATGCTGGCTGCCAGCAAGGTCCAGCCGCAGTAGTCGACCTTCCGCAAGACCGCCCAGTCCATACGGTCGTTCGCCTCCAGCCGCAGCATGAACGGCAGAGTCAAGATGGCGACAGC
>JAWDJV010010004.1:0-11715 GCA_033119285.1 Teratosphaeriaceae sp. CCFEE 6253
CAATCTCCAACCCGATAAGTCAGCCCCGGAGCAGGTACAGAGCACGCTATCGGTCTGCATACGGCGTATATACCATGACTACGCTGCTTGCGCGAGGCGCTAGCTATCGGGCGAATGCCACCGGATAGTAGTTGTGCAGGACGACCAGGGCATCTATCACACCTGGCCCAGGTAAGTCTGACCTCGTGTCTTCTCTCTCGTAGCCGTCAGCCCACCCACGGCTCTCGACACGATGGCGCCGTCACTCATTCGTTCGGTGAGCCTGCTGGCCTTAGGATGTCTTCTCCTAGCGACTGGGAGCGAAGGTGCACCCCAGCCCAAGGCGGCCTGGATGCGCGGTGCTCGGGCGCGCCTGGCCAAGAACGCCAACAAGAACACGCCTTGGGTCAACGGCTCAGCCTGCGTGAAGACTGCGCCGGCAGATTTCCAGGCGCCGAAGGAGAATGTCTGGGGAGGGTTGACGAACTGGGAGGCGGCGTCGGTCACACAATGGCTGTTTGCGCAGGAGGAGCTGAACCTCACAATGTACGTATGGCCCCATGGGAGAGCATATCATGCGGTGCATTGTCTGCGCTGGTGTTGGCGTACGAGCGGGCTAGGTATCTCCTGGTACAGCGTTAGTGATGGGATCTGCCGCAAGCCATCTTCATCAGGCAGCTTCTGCCATACCGTTCGCAATGCTCGCGCCTGCGTGGCTTCCCGCGGCCATATCCAACCTCCGATAACTAACTCATGTCATTCTAGAACCGACGATGCCACGGAGTGGGATAACCGCGTTCTCGTGGTCGAACTCATGCACCCCAACAAGACAGATGTCCTGCCCTACATTGATGGCGCTGCTGCACCGCCAACACGTTACGCGCACGTTGTGCTGGATCTGAGAGCTACGTTGAATCCAGTATACCAGGGTAGGCCAGATACAAAGCATAGAGGATTGGGAGCTTCACAAGCTGACACGGCAATGTAGACATTCTCGTTGGGCCGCTTCCGGTCGTGAACGGAACCACGACATGGGAGCCTCTTGAATACCCTTACACTCGCAAGACTGGAGGCAGCATCCGCAATGTAGACGCAGATTACGACACCTTGCTCGCCTTCCTCTACAACATCACGAGCACAATCACCGACATTACTCTCGACCTGTGGGGTGGTACCGTCATGGGCCTCGAGAACGATACTCTGGATACCTGGGGCATCGACCCTGTATGGCAGTACGATGGCAAGATCACGCGATGGGTCACATTCTGGAATTATCCGACGGACATCTTCGATGCGGAGACGCTGTTACCTCTGGGCTTGTACTATAAGGTCGACGTGACTGGCCGGGACCCATCCAAGTGGAGCCTGAACGGTTGGCTCTACAATGATATATATTACCCGACCACTACGGATCTTAGAGAAGCATACTATGGCGGCAACTTCACCAAGCTGGGCGCGAACGTGGAAGGCGACTGGTCGAGGACAGATCAGAATGGCGCAGTTCTTCCCATGGACACTGCCGCGCCACCCCAGGCTGTTGCACCGTCTGGCGCTCGGTTCTCCGTCGATCATACCCACAAGTACGTGGAATGGATGGACTTCAGCTTCTACATGGGTTTCAGCCGAGACACTGGTCTGGCACTGTACGACATCCGGCACAAGGGGCAGCGCATCATCTATGAGCTCAGTCTCCAGGAAGCTCTTGCTCATTACGCTGGAAACGATCCGGTCTCGAGCGGAACCTCCTATCTGGATTCGTACTACGGCTTTGGACCTTACGCCTTCGAGCTCGTGCCTGGGTATGATTGTCCCTCCTACGCCACCTTCGTCAACACCTCGTTCTACGTCCTGGAGACGACGCACACGCATATCAACTCGGTCTGTCTCTTCGAATTCGATGCGGACTACGGCATGCAAGCGCACACCACCTCGACCTACACGTCCAAGACGAAGAACATCTACTTTACGGTCAGATCGGTGAACACGGTCGGCAACTACGACTACAATTTCAGCTATCGATTCTACATGGACGGCTCCATCCATGTGGAAGTCCGGGCGTCGGGCTACATCCAATCGGCCTACTACGCCAACAACCACGATTATGGCTACCAGATCAGCGACGCCCTGTCCGGCTCGATGCACGACCACGTCCTCAACTACAAGGCCGACCTCGACATCCTCGGCACCGACAACACGCTGGAGCTGACGACCAACGTCCCCGTCACCAAGAGCTACGTCTGGTCCGACCACCCGCGCAACACGATGCAGCTGCAGCGCTCCTTCATCGAGAACGAGGACCAGGGCCGCATCCAGTACGACGGCAACGCCGCGACGCAGTACCGCATCGTCAACACCGCCGTGCCGAACAAGTACGGCGAGTACCGCGGCTACCGCATCCTGCCCGCCGACGGCACCGTGCACCTCACCGTCCTCAACTCCAGCAACCTGGTCAACGCCGCCAACTGGGCCGGCTACGACCTGCAGATCACCAAGCAAAAGGACACGGAGCCGCGCTCCGCCCACCCGTACAACGGCCAGGACGTCTACAACCCCATGATCGACTTCGACGCCTTCTTCGACGGCGAGAGCCTGGCGCAGGAGGACCTCGTCGTCTGGTTCAACCTGGGCATGCACCACGTCCCGCACACGGGCGACCTGCCGAATACGGTGTTTACGACCGCGCACTCGGGCATCCAGTTCATGCCCATCAATTACTACGACACGGATATCAGTCATCAGACGGTGAACATGATCCGGATCAACTACAATAATGGGAACGTGAGCACGGTCAAGACGTTCGGGCAGAAGGAGGCGGTCTGCTCGATCGACCTGGCGAAGGAGGAGTTCGATCCGTACGCGTACACCGGCGACTCGGTGATTCGGAAGTTCCCCTACGGTGAGTCGTTCGAACCCATTGGAGTGAATGCGTGGGATGAGTGCTGACGGTGACAGATCCCAATGACCCTTACTTCGAGACGGACTCCATTGTCTAGATCTCTTTAGATGGGTTGGTAGACGGCGGAGATGGTTGGCATGTAGTGTGCCCACGTAGCTCGTGTAATGTCCACGTCGGCTACAGGTCCACTCGAAGCTTCAGCGATGATGATGGCATTCAAATGGGTCCAATAGACCGCTCTTACGAGATGGACTCTATCGTCTAGGCTAGTATCGGATCGCATGCCGGCCGTAGCACGAGTGCAATGACTACATAGCTTTGCAGCCTTCGCATAGATGGCATTCTACATTTACTGGCGAGCGGGTGATCGCACCTCTGTATCCAACAGCAGCGCATCCGCAAACCCCCATTCCAACATCGTCCTCCCCGCTCATTCCTTCCCGCCGATGTACCGGTACACGACCGAGAAGTCCCGGTCCTTGCACGTCTCCTCCGCCGCGGCCGCGGCGTAGATCTCCTTGGCGTGCTCGCCGAGGTAGGGCACGATGTCCGCCTCCACGCTCGCCTGCAGCGCGAGCTTGAGGTCCTTGAGCATGAGGCGCGTGCCGAAGCCGCCCTTGTAGTCTTTGCTCGCCGGCGCACTCTCATTGACGCCCGGGACCGGGTTGTTGACCTCGCTGGGCCAGCACTTGCCCGTGGCGGTGTTGATCATCTCCGCCAGCGTCTTGGGGTCCAGGCCCCACCGCACGCCCATGTTCATCGCCTCGCACGTCGCGATGTTGTTCAGCGCCAGCAGGTAGTTGTTCGCCAGCTTGCCCTTCAGCCCGCTCGTCTGCGGGCCGAGGTGCACGACGCGCTTGCCCATCAGGCTCAGCACCTCTTTGGCGCGCGTGGCGAGCTCGGGGGAGGCGCCCATCATGAAGGTCAGGGTGCCGGCGCGCGCGCCCACGACGCCGCCGGACATGGGCGCGTCGATGAAGGAGCCCTGGCCGCTGCTGTGGGTCGCGTTGGCGACGTTGGCGGAGCTCTTCGGGTCGATGGTGCTGCAGTCGATGAACAGGCGCTCGCTGGTGTTGGAGGCTTCCGTGCGGAGCGTGGGGGGGCGGAGCATCTGCTGGAAGACATTCTGGACGTGGTGCGGCTCGGGGAGGACGGTGAAGACGGTTTGCTGCGGCCCACTGTCAGTACTGGAGCCTGGTGGTTCGTGCGGTCGGTGGGATGCTCGAGGGGTGTTGGGGTGGGATCAGAGGATTGGCTGTGTTTATTTGGGTAATCAGGTGAACAGCTTGCGCTGCAACTTAGATCATAGATAGAACAAAAACTGGTTCATCATGGTAGAGAGGTCGAGTGCTCGTTGGTAGCGAGGGTTGTGGACGTACCGCATTCTCCGCCACATCCCGCACGCAGTCTGCGATGGTGACATTGCCCACCTCCTTCGCGAACTGCTCCGTTACGGCCGGGTTCACGTCGTGGATGTACATGGTGTCCGACGCGGCGATCTTGTTCCGCAGGTTGGTCGCCATTGGGAAGCCTGGGCAGCTCGTTCGTCAGCGCTCCGTCCGTCATTCCCATGTCCATGCATCTACCCACCCATCTGGCCCAGACCGATGAAGCCATAGCTGGCCCGTGACCGCACACTTGTTGCGAAGCCTCTCCGACTCGCCGGCCCGGCCAGCTCGCCCACGGCTCGCTGCAGTGGGGAGATCGCCCTCATGGCCGCAGTCTGGCTCGTAAGGATGGGTGGCGGTGCGTGCTATCTCGGCATGGTATGTACATGTACAGGTTGGGGAGGAATCAGGGAACGAACGGGTGACGACGGAGCAGCACGGTGGGTATGGAGCACACGAGCGTGTCGCGCCCCGAGCCAACCTGGGGACCTTCCGAGGTGCGCGCTACTGACTCCTACCCACTCCGGATTGCCGAACTGGAGATGGAGGGGGGTCCACTTCATTAATCATCGGCGGCTGTGCGGCTAGGAAACCCTCACCCTGCCCCGTACAACGGTTTCCGTGGAGAGACGGCTGGAGTGGACATGATGGGTTCCCGCATGGTGCTTGTCACAATAGAACGGCAGCGCCATACTACGTAGCTGGCGACACAGTAGAAAGCGTACCATGGCGAAGGCGTCGTTCTACGGGCTTGACGAGCATTGACTGGTATTACATCGCAGTACACTACCTCCTACACGCCCAGCTCGCCGATGAGAGCTGCCGCAGCGCTGCATCCGGCGCGCCGTCTCCAAGGGCCGTGACACCCCCCTCGTGCGCCATCAACAATAACCACGCCCCTTGTAGATTCCCACCGCGCGGGGGTAATTGGTATCTCGCAGCCGCAATAGGAACCTCCGGAATGTGAACCGGGTCTATGCGCCGAATGCGGCGGCTATGGTGGGTACGAGTGCACTGTGCGAATGTCAGCTTCCTGCCTCGCCGCTGGTGTAATGAGAAAGGCAGCACGCACCCCAGTATCAAGGTCGCCGCGATCCCAGCCAGCGCCCGGCCCTTGATCCGCTCCTTGCGCAGCTCAATCTCCAGCTTCCGCGCCTTCTTCGCCGGCGCCACAGGCCCCGCATCGACCTCGTCCTCATCGAGCATCTCGTCCGCCTTGCGCTTGCTCTTGCCCCGCCCCACCGCCGGGCCACCGACCTTCTGCGCCTCCTTGACCATCTCCCTCGCCTTCGCGATCATGTCTTCAGGATTATTGGGCAGCGGCAGGTCCGGGTGCCCGGCCGGCATCTCCACATTGACCTTCGTCCGCTCAATCTCCTCCGCGCCCGACGCGGTCAGCTCCGTGAACGTCTCCACCTCGACCTTGACCGTTTCCCGCATGGGATCGGAGGACGCCGCCGCCCCGTTCACCTCGGGCTCGGGGGTCTCGCCCTCGGAGACCTTCGACAGCCCACCGCGGCCTTTGCGCGGCTTCCGCGGCGTGGCCTTCGGCCGGCTGGGCGTCTTGGGCGCGACGTCGGGCTCGTCCGAGCGCACACTCGCACTACGCCGGCTGCGCAACGATTGCCCGCGCTCCGTGCTCTTCTTCTCCGGCGACCGCACCGCGCCGCCATTATGTTTTGGCATGTCCTTGATGCGGTACGTCGGGGGCGACTTGATCTTCTCCCGCCCGGATTTGCCGGGTGTCAGGCCGTGGATGATGGGTTCCGGGTCCAGCAGCGCCTCGATCCAGGGCCGGATCTCGTACTCCTCGGCCAGTTCAAGCGCTGCAATCGAGCGTGTCAGCGGGGGGCTGCTTGCGGGCGTGAATGGGTTCGCGCGGGGGATTGCGGAATGTGCCTTACCTTGATCGGGGGTGATCCAAATATTACCGGCCACCTCTTCGCTTGCTGTGTCGTGGGTCTCTTTGAGGTACTCCGCTTCCCGGTGCTCCTCGTCTTTCTGCGCGTACGGGAACGCGGCTTTGAACATGCCGGTCGCGCTAATGAAGCCGTCGCTGGAGCGTCGCTGATGAAGTCACGTCAGTCGCCGCGCGCGCGCACATGCATGGTCTGCTGATGATGATCGCGCACCATCAAGAAGTAGTTCTCCGGCCACTTGGTCTTGGAGATTTTGCTGAAGATGCCGCTGCCGCTCAGGTCGACGGGTAATGGGACGCGCAGGTGCGCATACTCGAGGACGCCGAGGTTTTCAGGCTTGGTCGCGTTGCTTGTGCCCACCAGCCCGGTCTTCACTTTGAGCTCCGTGACTCCAAGACATCGCCGCTCCACCAGGATCTCGTATAGTGGAGTTTGGTGCGCGGAAAGTAGAGGGTTTTTTCGCTCGGGTAGGTCGCGCGGTGAGGCCATTGTGTCGCGTAGTCCGAGTCGATGCGCCGGATGCGCAATTGGCTGAGGTTGTCGCGTTCTGCTCACACGGTCACGGCGACGCGTAATTGGATGTCCAGAAAGCGCTGTTCAGTAAAGCGGGTGCTGGATGGGAGGGCAATGAGGGATGACGGAACGATGTCACGATGCGCAGGCTTCATGGACGGGATGTTGTGGAGATGCGTGGAGGTGGCTGGGCGTGCTGGGATCGTGATGAAGACGAACTAATGGCCGTTGCGTTCCTCCCTGATTGCACCCTCCAACAAGATTCCCCTCCTAATCCATCGCGAGTCCATGATGCTCGTGATATGGCGAGGCTCGATGAGCGATGATGCAGCGCAGCGACGGCTGTGACCAGGTGGATTCATCGATCTGACGGAGAGCATTCGGGTTGGATTCTTGACCATGCCACTCTCGGCGCCGTGGCTCGTTACCTTGATATGCGTGACATATGAGAGCAGTCTCGCAGTGAAGTCGGCCTCTTTCACTGTTGCTCTCTGATCGGAAGATCTACCATGCCGTCTTGAGAATCGTGCTGCGTGTTGCCGCGAGCTCCATCGCCCCACTTCCACCGCTGACCGCGTTTCGACCGTTCCAATTCAAACAAACATACACAGCCGCACACACGAACCGCCCACCATGAGTACACCACACCCGGATGAACTCCAACCGGAGCAGACTGACGGCTTCAAGATCGGGGAGAAGAAGACGATCGAGGAGTACAAGAACCTCGGTACGTCTCGCCCTCAGATCCACCACCGCCACAAGGCTGACTGACACCGCCCCCTCAGACCAGGGCGACGAGTCCCTCAGGAAGTGGAAAGAGTCCCTGGGCATCGGTTCCGGCGAGACCATCTCAGACCCCAAGGACCCCCGGAAGTGCATCATCCTGTCCCTCGGTCTGGAAGTCCAGGGCCGGCCCGACATCATCATCGACCTCACCAAGACCGGCTCGCTGGATGATCTGATTAAGCGCCCCTTCACGATCAAGGAGGGCGCGACCTTCCGCATGAAGGCGTGTTTCAGGGTGCAGCATCAGGTGTTGAGCGGGCTGAAGTACATCCAGGTCGTGAGCCGGATGGGGGTCAAGAATAAGATGCAGGAGATGATTGTGCGTTCCCTAACCCTTAGAGACTGGTCACCACCTAATGATATGTCAGGGCTCCTACTCGCCCAACACGACCGACAAGCGGCAGCACGAGAAGAAGTGTAAGCAGCAAGTATGCACAGATCAACCGTTCATCCGTTAATCATGAGTAGTCGAGACCGAGACCGCTCCCTCCGGCATGCTGGGGCGAGGCCACTACGAGGCCGTGTCCAAGTTCGTCGACGACGACAACCAGACCCATCTGCAATTCAAGTGGGCCTTCGACATCAAGAAGGACTGGTGATCGGCCGGACGATGGGACCTCCCGGCTTGATTCATGCGAGTCGCTTGCATTGCGGAAGCATCAATACCCCGGTGAATGGAGCTGCTGGCAGCACCAAAAGCATTCCATCTGGCGCGGGCACTGCCTAGATAGCCTGCATGCATGAAATGACTGACGAGGATCTGCCGCTGAGCTTGGATCGCATCGTCTGCCCGTAGGCAAATTCCTCGCATAGTGCCATACCACCCGCCTCCCAAGGGCCTTATCGTTGCGAACACGACGGACTTGACAGAGCAGCCGACCGCACTCGCGGCGCAGCGCGATCTCCTACCGCTGCCGGTCCCGTAAGTCGTGGGAAGTCGACGAATCGCTCGAACGCAGCACATAGATTGAAGCCACAAAAGCATCACCCGGCGTTACTCGTCCATGTCCTGCCCCTTCCGATGCTTCAGACCGTGAAGATCACTGCGAGCCCATTAGCCTCGCTCACCAGGTAACTGTAATCACAAGAACATACTCATAGCGTTTCACCAGCGTCCCCTCGCCCCCCTTCTCCAGATCGACATTGTACACATAAAAGTCCCCCTCGTTCGTCGCGACCATAATATGCGGCGCATGGTTCGCCATCGCCACGACGCACCGCACGGGCATCCCGTTGGCGCTCCGCGGGATCCGCATCCAGGCAAAGTCCCGCTGCGGCTCCCACATCTCCGTCACGGAGCTGGGGAGGTAGCCGGCGGCGCGGGTGACCAGGCCCGTGGAGACGTTCTGCGAGGTGCGCCGCATGAAGGACATGAAGCCCGGCTGGCGCGGCTGCCGCGCGCCGTGGATCGCGGCCGGGTCGCCATCGGGGTCCGCGCTCTCGCTGCGGTCTTCGGAGGTGGATGGGCTGACGCTGCGCTCGCGGCCCGAGAAGGTCGACTGCAGCGGCGAGGAAGGCGGGGAGGCGGCGTGCCCGCCGTGGCTGTCACGCACGCCGCTGCTGCTGCTGCTGCTGCTCGGCGGCGCCAGCTTGAAGACGTGCACGGTCTCCGTGGCGGAGGAGACGCACAGCAGCGTCGACGCGGCGTTGAAGGTCATGCAGTAGATCTTCGCCGGCATGCTGCCGCGCCGGAACTGGTACAGCTTCTTCCCGGCCGGGAGGGAGAAGATGCGGATCACCGTGCCCTTCTCCGACGACGTCGCCATGAGCGTGCCGTCCTTGTTGAGGGCGAGGCAGGACAGCGGCGCCTGGTGCGCCTGTATGACCGTCACCTCCTCCATCTTGTTCAGATCGTAGAGCAGCACGTCCCCGCTGGTCGGCTCTTTCGCGACCGACTTCGGCACGTGCGTGGGTTGGGTTTGCAGATTCGGCGCCGCTTTCTGGAAATGCGGCAGCGCGAGGTAGTTGTGCTCCGAGTTGGGGGACAAGGCGCAGATGCCGGCCGGGTTCAAGGGCGTGGTCTGCTGATGCAACAGGCTCATGTTGCTGATGTCGTACATGAAGACAATCTCCTCCAGCATGACGACGAGCCTCTTGCGGTTCATCTTAACGGCCACCACCATGCCGTGGAACGTGAGCTCGCATATCGTCGAGTGCCGCTTGGTGTTGACGATCCGTAGGAGCCGGGGCGTCAGGACTATGGCCACCAAGGACGTGGAGAAGAGCTGCTCCACGAGTGCTATCTCGTCATCGGAGGTGAAGGTGATGAGTTCGAAGGGATCCGTGGAATAGAGTCTGAGCCCGCGCGTGGTCGCGACAGCTAGCACATCGTGCGTTTGGTTCCAGTTCAGGTATGTCAAGCTCGCCATGATCGTGGCGATTGCCTACGCAACCGCTCACAGCCTGTATGGTGGAAGCGACATGATCGCGCTGACGTGGTCTTGACCGCGAGCCATTCGATCTTTGCTGCCTTGGAGATTTGTAGTCACTACTGAAGATGATATGGATGCTTGAGCAAGGTCGCCAAGAAGAGCCCTGCATCTCCGGAAGAGGCTCGACCCGGGCCGCTATCGGATCTCTCGTGTCAGAAATAGGCCACCGGGGCTGAGTAGTAAGGTAAGTCCATGGGGCCCTGACGATGGGAGCCCCTCCACACCGGCTCTCGTGATATGCGCGGCGCTGTGGCAGACGAAGCTATTCGCGAGGATCGCCGGGTGTGCACTCACTTCGCCTCGAAAGACCTGAACGACTTCTATCCAAATTCCGGTGGGGCCATCGTGAGAGGGTCTTCCCAGTTGCAAGCCGCGCTATGGAGGGCACTCCCGATTCTTCGCTCAACACGACCACCCCGGATACCAGCGAGGATGGATCCGCGCATCTGCTCGAGCCGAAGAGCATGATGGGCTTCGCTCACGACGCCGTGGAGGGCGCCCCGACCATGCCGTCGGCACGACCGCGCGAGTCCACCGTGACCGACCCTAACAGAGTCAAGCGGGACGAGTATGTCATGGACACGAACAACTCCAGTATCGTGTCCAAGCGCTCCGTGGAGAAGCTGTACTATGGCGGCGAGCCCGAGTACTTCCGGTACTTCGTGAGCAAGTTCAAGCGGCGCTCGCCTCTGATCAATCGCGGGTACTGGCTGCGCATGAAAGCGATCGAGCATACGGTGACGCGCTTCCTGGCCGAACGGACGGCGAAAAGGAAGGTCGTCGTCAATCTGGGATGCGGCTAGTATGTGGTGTCCGTGTCGTGGACCTGGCGTTGAAGGACAGCTAATTTGGCTCAGCGACCCTCTGCCGTGGCTGTATCTTGGCAAGCACCCGGAGCTGTGCCAGAACACCACTTTCGTGGACGTGGACTATCCAGTGCTCATGCACAACAAGCTCGGCATCATCGACAAGACCGAGCAGCTGAAGGTGCTGTTGCCCAAGCTCACGAAGACGAATGCCGATGCGGGTCTCTTGGCATCCAGCGACCCCTACGTCGCCGTCGGATGCGATCTGTACAATGTCGAGTCGCTCAGGCACATACTCCAGGACCATCTGCGCATCGAAGATTCCTCCGTCGCCATCCTGTTCGTCTCCGAGGTCTCGACCGCCTACATGGAGAAGGAAGCTGCGCAGCGTGTATTTGAGTGGGCCGCCAGCCTCTCAGATGTCCGCTTCTGCCTGCTCGAGCAACACCTGCCGGATGGACCCAACCATCCGTTCGCCGAGACCATGTTGGCCCACTTCGAGAAGCTCCGGACACCACTGACAGCGGTCGGCACCATGCCGGAGATGAAGCATCGCTTCGCGGAGGCGGGCTGGCCCGATGCTGGGATCGACATCCGCTCGTTGTGGGAGCTCTGGTCCGATCCAACATTCCTCACCGCGGAGCAACGGCGCAGTCTCGACAAAGTGGAGGCCTTTGACGAGTGGGAAGAGTTTGCGCTCTTCGCGTCCCACTACTTCCTGCTTCTCGCGGAGAGGAAGGCCGACCAGGACTGGTCATATCGTCCGTACCGCGCATCGTTGGCCGGCAGCACATCACGCATCTCGCTTGCATCGACTCCGAGCGGCGGCGACTCGCCGGTGCCCGAGGTCCCACAGGAGCATCCGTTGCAATGCCCGGAGCTCCCCGGGAAGCATGTCGCCCGGCGGTATGCCGCGCTGGTTCCCGCTACGTCCGAGATATCGGAAGGTGAGGCCGTGGGCTTGTTGGGTGGGTTTGGGGCGCAGGAGCGACTCAC
>JAWDJV010010005.1:0-11706 GCA_033119285.1 Teratosphaeriaceae sp. CCFEE 6253
CTGCTCCTCGCCGTCGTTCATGACGACCGTGACCGAGTGTGCCATCGCCGGCTGCAGCAGTGCGGACCAAGAAGGTCAGTGGTGCCGGCGCAGATCGTCCTCGACCACCCGCTGACTAGTCTCTCAGCCGCCTCGTCCGTAGCCCAGGGGTTCTGCCAAAGTGTGGCCAGCACCAAGCACGAACTCAAGCGCGACACCAAGCGTCGTCGCAGCGGGAAGCGATCGGCCAACCAGTATCATCAGCCGCCGCCGCCACCGCCTCCACCAAAGAAGCCGGCGCCTCCGCCTCCCAAGCCGAAGCCGACTACCTCAACATCTACCAAGCCGAAGCCGAAGCCGACGACTTCGACAACTACCAAGCCCAAGCCGCATCCTACCACGACTTCTAAGCCGAAGCCGCATCCTACCACGACGTCCAAACCGAAGCCGCCTCCGACAACGACCTCCAAACCGAAGCCACCGAAGACTTACCCGCCCAAGCCCACCGGAACCGTGTATTAGATCACGCACTCAGCGCCCATACGTCGTGACCCCGTGGTAGCCAAGGAGTTACGGGGGGATTCCGGCGGTCGTCCTGGCTCAAGGCTCAGGCACCTTAGATTTTCCTAGGCCTCTTCCGTAGAGCTTTCGTATCAAGGGCGGAGTATCAACTTGACGATGTTGACTGACTGGTCGGACTTCCATCTCGGTTGCCGGTGATATGCTGGACACTTGTATGTCGCGCCAAGGCTGGCAGTCCAAGTGTTGCAGTGTAGCACGCTCGCAGTTGTTCGGGACCGAAACGATTTTGGTAAGCGGTGCCAGCTGATCCGTGATACCACAGGCGTCCACAATCTACCTTGACGAGGTAGCAGAATTGTGGAGGGACACCAGATGGAGTGTCGATTTGAGGACTGAGAGATCCGTCGCAGATCTCCGCTCAGCAGTCTGTCGAGGTGTGATCGACCCTGCGTCATCCCAATGCCACAAGGTGGGCGCGTGTACACTCACACTCAGTGAGGAATACTTTTGGGTTGGCTACTTTGTCAAGATCAACCCTACGCAGTATGTGCGTTTCTTCGCGTCCGACCCGGATGGGCATTGCTTTCTGATCCGCCTGTAGGTATCGACCAGGTCGCGACAGCATGAGTCGTCGTACTCAGGTAACATCAAGCTGCGGCCATAGCATAGTCGCGGCCGTCCATTCAGAAGACAGAACTCTGCGGGGACTGTCTTGCGTCAGCTGACAAGGTCAGTCTTTAGGGGGTGTGATGCGGAGAAGACATTGGAAGCACTCAGGGAGCTTCCGGCGGGCAGCTCGAGTACTCCGACTGACCACCGCTTCTGCTGTTGCAACGCCTTATGGTCAAGGACAGGACACCACGGACGTCGCCTCACGTTGCAGATACATGTAGACGGGCACCTGTACTGCATCGCGTCCTTTGTCAGGACCCGGGAGCGGGGCGGAGTGCGGTTCGGGTCGGGACGAGCCGTCCTCTAGCCGTGCTAAAAACGCGTCAAGATACGAATACTTACCACGCCGCTCACTACACGTACTTGCTGACGGCGGGCCGGCGTCTTGTCGCTCGAGAGATTCGATGGCAGGTCCGAGAGGATGCCCTCTTCGTGTCGACCCAAAGGACACGGGAGCCGGACGACCATAACTCTAGCCGCCTGACGTCAGATGCCGCAATGCCAAACAACAGACTCGATTTCCAGCGTGTGGACACGGTCGACGCGGTCACACCACCAGCTGTGCAGACACAGCCGCCGCCGTGAGTAGCGGAGGCAGGCGTGGAGCGAACTCGACTTTCGTCGCAGCAAATGGATTGCTTGTCCCATCCAAGCTGGAGTCCTGGTGGCTTGCGCAGCGCCGTCAGCTCTCGGGCCGCTCTCGGCAACCATTCGCTACCATTGGTGAACCGCTACCGGTATCCGGCACCACTTCATGCCAGCACTTCGACGTGCACCTGTTCCAGATGATGTCTTGAAGCTCGACGAGCGGTCAACCCAGGGTGGCTGGTACTCGCTTTGCCCGGCTGTAAAGCACAGCTCCACGCCGACCAGCCGCCAATGGCATTGCCGCCCCCTGTGAATCGCTTGCGCTCAGGAGAGCACTCCTATTCGAACGTAAGCCATGTCCTGGCCCACAGCCTCAGAACTCTGCAGTCACTTGTGTACCTCTGGACAGATCAGCTGGCCGTCAACAAGCCGCCGGCTACACCGTGCGTTGGCGAACGCTGGAGACCGATGCTCTTTCCCCATGAGACTGTCCAACTGGAAAGGTAGATCATATATGAATGTTCGTGATGTGCTCGCCGAAGCTTTCTCTCTCCACGCTGTCAGGCTGTAGTAACAATTCTTCTTTCTGTGCAACCACTCCCGACTCTCTGCGATGTTTGAACCCAAAATGGACAGCAAGAAGGACACCACCATCGTACGGACCATCAGTCTGTCCTCTTCGAGATCTTCGGAGCTCAGCAAAGACGATGAAGACCGGGCGCACGGGGAGTGCGTGCTCGCCCGGATACCCATCGATGAACCCGACGATCTTTCGGTGCTTGCAAAGTCGAAAGAGTTCCTCGCTTTTGCAGGCGGGTGCTTGCTCACGTATGCGCGAGAGGCGCCTGCACGGCACAAGTCGGTGTCGCGACAAGGCGACTTCCATCACTACGTCGTCGAGCCTTGGTACGAGTGGTTTGGACGGAACAAGAGAGTCGCAACCTCCCAAGCACCAGGGGCAATCTCACTGCAGAATACGGACAAGCAGTCCCAGCCAACAATGATCAATGGCGGCGGATTCAATTATGCCGGTACCTACAGCATGGCAGCTGAATGTGAGACGCTGCACCGACAGTGCCTCGACACCCTCCCGATCTCCGGCGTTGCATCGCCACTCATCCAGGAAGCTCTTGAGTCGGCAATGGCGGACTTTTGGAGCACTGCGTGTTGCATCACGACGCCTACTGGCTACCAGTCGAATATTTTGGCCTTGACTGCTGTGCTGGATGATAGCTGGTTGATAGTCATGGACCAGAAGTCGCACAGCTCCATCATCACGGCCGCATACATTGCCAAGGCCGGCGGGCGCAAGAGGTTCAGGCACAACGACATACACGACCTGCAAAGGCTGCTCGAGGAGAACGAGGGTCGGTACGCTCATATCATGGTCGCGATCGAGGGGCTGTATAGGTGAGCGCGTTTGCCACCGTATGGGACAAGCAAGACACTGACCTCGGGCAGTCTGGACGGCGACCTACCCGACCTTGCCGCACTGGACACGCTCAAGAGCCGCTACAACTTCGTCCTCTTCTGCGACGAAGCACACTCGTTCCTGTCTCTTGGCTCGACCGGCCGTGGCTGCCTCGAATGGTGGAACGATACGCACCCGGACACATCAGTCCCTATGGACTTGATCGACATCCGCACGACTACTCTCTCCAAGGCTGCCGGCGGTGGCATCGGGGGTCTGGTATGCGCTTCAGAGCGCTTTGCGTCTCCGCTTCGTGCTCGGGCCGCCACACTCCGCGACTCTGGAGAATCGATGTCGACACCGACCATGCTGCAGGTGCTCTGCGTCCTCCGCCAGCCGAGACGTCTCGAGCGCAATCTTGCGCGTCTCCGAGCGATGTCGACGTACTGCCATCAGCGACTTGAGCATGCCGGCGTCTTCGTCTACGGCGAGAGCACCTCGCCGATCCTGCCGGTGTATGCCGGGCGTCCGACGAAGGCCTCCGAGCTCTCGTACGTGTTGCGGAAGCACGGCGTCGTGGCCACGCCGTTCAGCAAGCCCGCTGTTCCGATGTGGCAGAGCCGGGTGCGCATCGGCATGTCTGCTGCTTTCTCCGACGAGCAGGTCGATCAGCTGGTTGAGGCTCTGATTCATTCGTGTACCGAGATGGGTCTGCTGCGCTCCACGACCCTCACTGGGTCACAAGCGCCCCGGTTCCGATTTGAGAGTGGACGCGCTGATCTTGAGGAACAACGGAGCGATACGCTCCAGCGCCTCCACGATTTAGTGCAGACCCAGCGCAACGCCCTCGCATCCTCTAGCCTGTCACCCGGCCACGTCGAGCCAGAGTCTGCTCGTCGCCAACCACGCGCGGTCATTGAAGCCGGCCACCAGGCACGAGTGCAATACGGCTTCTCCTCCGGCAGCTCGCGCTGGATCCTGGGCACGTACCCGCCGCACCTCGAAGTCGAGGCGCTCCTCTGCCGGTCGATGGGCCAGTCCGCGGCCATGCTTTACCCGAGCTCCGCGAGCGGCCTCATGTCGACAGTGGCTGCGTTGTGCCGACCTATTAAGCATTGCTCGAAACACTGGCTCCTGGTGCCGGGGAGCGCTCCACAGACGGTGTTTGACGGCTATCGTGCCGCTCCTCGCAATTCGGGAACCACGATGATACGATACGACGATGGACTGGGGCTGGTGAGCAGCTTGGGCTCGGCCAGCAGGCAGATTGGCCATGGATACGTGACTCTTATGCTCGACAGTCGCACTCTCGCCACCATGGCCGAGAACGAGTTCCGTGAGCTGCCCGAGCGACTGGCCGGCCTTCGTCGACAGGTCAGAGGCATGACCATCCTGCTGGACTCTACCTTCACCCTACCCGACTCCGGGCAAGCTGGCGCCCACGTGCTGCGGCGAGTGCAGGCCCTGGCTCAGGGTCTGCGGGCTCGCCTTCTCATCTTCGGCTCCTTCTACCATGCGCTGGGTCTTCACGGAGCGTACGTCGCGGGTGACAAGGCGCTGGTGGACGAGCTGAGGTACACGAGCAGGTACTACGTCTTCACGGCCGCTTCCGCGCCGTACATGATGGGCATGGTAGCTGAGGCGCTCCGAGGACGCTGCGCGAGCACCGAGGTTGACGGTGGGTGGGCAGAGCTGGAAGCGTAGGGACTGGCGACAAGCGGTGATCTGACTGGATTCCCCGGGGGCTGGTGGACACCCAATTAGATCGGTCTATGTATAGTCTAGATGTCGCAATATATACAGAGTTGGGAACATTCGCACTACGCGAGTTAGTACAGCCCAAAGACTGCGATCGCCGCAAAGGTGCACACGATAATCCGTGTCATACCCACGTGATGAGCTGCACCGCTTGTAGCAGGTGCACTGGCCGCAGATGACGCCGAAGCAGCTGCTGGTGTCGCTGCAGGCGAGGAGGCGTCCGTGCTCGAGCTTCCAGCGGAGGCTGTGGCAGCTGCCAGCTCCGCCGTCTTGGTCGAGAGGGCTGACTCGATCGATGAAGCTGCGGAGAGCACAGACGACGATGCCGCTGACGACGAAGCGGGTGGCAGCGATGTCGATGAAGTGGCCGAGAGAGCCGTCGTCGAAGTCGCGGACGAAGCGGTTGAAGACGAAGCTGTCGAGGACGAGGTGTTGCTGCCCAGCTTGCTCTGCACGAATTGCACGACGCTGTCGGTCGTGTTGACGCTCCAGTAGGAGAGGTGGGTCTGGATGTCGTGGCCGGTCTTGCAGCAGATGGGGTCGTTGGCTTCGCACCAGTGCTCGAGTCGATCGGAGTACACGGACATGGCAGTGTTGTAGGGGCTGGTCAGGGCGAGAGGCTGGACACGATGTGAGCTGCACGTCGTGGACAGTGAAGGTGGCGTGGTGGCGTGCTCTCAACTTACAGCGGTAGCTGTGCATGTCTCTGCGCAGTTGGTCCCGATGGCAGCAGTACCTTGCCCGAGGACACGATTCGGATCACCAAACAGTACCACAGCCGCGACTGGACGATAAACACCGTCAGCCTCACCACACCACACTCCGGCCATAGCGTTGGACCTACCATTCTGCCCAACATCCGTGGCAATCGGAGACCAGCTCTCGTCCGAGAAGTTGCCGCCAGCGAGCGCAGTCGCCAGCACGTACGAGCCCTGGGAGTAGCCCAGTAAGACCATCTGTCCGGTAGGGCACTGCGAGGCATAGTCCTGCATCTGCTGCTGCGCGTCCGTCACACCCGTCGGTGCGGAGTCCCAGAACGACAACGTCGCTGGGTAGACGACTTCATTGGATCCCGAGTTGGGGATCGCGGCCGCGATGCCGCTAGCGATGGTCTCGAGCACGCTCTGGCCTTGGGGTTCCTCGGAGCCGCGCGAGACGAGGACGAAGACCCCGGAGTAGCATTGCGTCCTGGGGACGAGGCCGTGGCTGTGAGGATGTGAGTGGGAGGCTGCGGCAACCAGGGTGTAGAGAAGTATGCAGTATAGCGACGTGGGTCGGAGCCATAGGGAAGTACTGCGGGATGACATGATGGAATTCAGCGTAGGGTGGATGGCCAAGGAACAGCCAAGGAACAGCGGATACGAGATGAAGGTTAATGTCGATATGTGGTCGACTCGTGTATGTGAGGGCGTGATTCAGGGGCTTGGCTCATGATTGGGTCGGGGATCCTGCCGGCAATTGAGCGAACTCGAGGACGCGTCAGGCAAGACGTCGGCGTCGACGACCACTTGGGGGCCCTCGTCTCCTGTCATACATGTATACGACATCTCGACTGTTCGTTCAAGGTGATACATGTAATGGACGAAGTTCAGCTTGTGGTGTGTTGCGCAACGGGAAGAACCTGCAAGCACCCGTCCTCCGATATCGTCATTGTCAAGTACATGTAGCTCCAAGCTTCCCCCGAGTTACTCATGCACCATCTCCTGGTCATGCAGGCGTGGCCTTGACACTGCAGCACAGCATTAACATCAAGATCGCGGATTGATACACCGACCAGCGCACTGCAGCGATGCCCATCACCGAAGGCGCTCCCCGCCACGGCAACACTGCGCACCTGCTCCCACCTTCCTGGAAACGCAGCGTCACGGCTTGGCTGGACGAGGACACGCCCTCCTTCGACTACGGCGGCTTCGTCGTCGGCGATGCTCCCGCCGAAGCCCACCTGCTGGCGAAGAGCGCCGGGATCCTCGCCGGCGTGCCGTTCTTCGACGAGGTCTTCAGACAGCTGGACTGCACGGTAGAGTGGCACGTCAAGGAGGGCGACGAAGTGGGCGCGGAAAAAGGGACGAAGCAGCACGTGGCGACCGTGCGAGGGCCGACACGATGTGTCCTGCTGGGCGAGCGGGTCGCCTTGAACCTGCTGGCGCGGTGCTCCGGGATCGCATCGAAGAGTCACGCGCTGCTGCAGCTGCTCCGGAAAGCCGGCTACAAACACACCCTCGCCGGCACGCGCAAGACCACCCCCGGCTTCCGCCTGGTGGAGAAGTACGGCATGCTGGTCGGCGGCTGCGACCCGCACCGGCAGGACCTCAGCGCGATGACCATGCTGAAGGACAATCACATCTGGGCCTGCGGCGGCTCAATCCCGACCGCGGTTGCAGCCGCAAAGGCCGCGGGAGGCTTCGCGGTCAAAGTCGAGGTCGAGTGCCAGTCGGAGGCGGAAGCGGATGCGGCGATCGAGGCGGGCGCGGACGTCGTCATGCTGGACAACTTCACGCCGGAGGGGGTGAGGGAGGCGAGCAAGAGCTTGAAGGCGCGGTGGGGTCGTCGCGACCGGTATCTGATCGAGGTCTCGGGCGGCTTGACCGAGGACAACGTTGCGGACTACGTGTGTGATGACATTGATATCATCAGCTCGTCGAGCATACATCAAGGGACCAAGCACGTCGACTTCTCGCTGAAGGTCATACCCCAGGAGAAGGTGGAGAACGCGAGAAATGGCGACGGTGAAGACTAGAGCAGGCTCACGAGCACTGCGCGACAACGAGACCAGCTGCCCCAAAATTCCGCCGCCGGTCCATTTCCGCGTCTACACCTTCGTTCACGCGCCGTGTGCAGAATGTCGACCTGCCGACTCCAGCGGCCGTGGATCGCCACATGCATCCCCGCATGCTGCGCTAGTCATGCTATGGAGCACGGTGTGGAGAACTGGGGTCAGGATTGGCTGCGTTCGAGATGACGATCAAGCTTCGGCCGAGGATGCCACGAAAGCTTCGGACTACAAGACGTTCCTCGAGCCTCTCGAACCCTTTTCATAACGCATACTTGACATTACGCCTGGCTATTGGCGTGCGATCATTACTCCTAAATTCACACACTCGGCAGCTCGCTGACGATGGACACCCACATCGCCGACGACAAGCTCGCGGAGCTGCACGTCGAGGACATCGTCGTCCGCGCCAACGACCGCCACGCGGAGCGCTTCGAGATCGATCCGGTGGCGGAGCGGAAGCTGTTGCGGAAGCTGGACTGGAGGGTCGTGCCCGTGCTCTGGTTCCTCTATATGCTGGCCTTTTTGGATCGGACGAACGTCGGTGGGACAGAGCACTTCGCCTCATCATTGCCTTCCACTCCTGCATCCTGACTGTTGATAGGCAATGCCAAGATCCAGGGCATGACCAAGGACTTGAAGATGACGGGGAACGACTATAACATCGCCCTGGTACTGACGATCCATCTATCGATCGTCTCGCAGCAGGCACTGATACACCCGCCACTCTCCCTCAGATGATCTTCTTTCCCACCTACATCGTCTTCGAAGTCCCCTCCAACATCCTCATCAAGCGCTTCGCGCCCTCGACCTGGCTGGCCACCATCATGTTCCTCTAGGGCATCGTCACCATCTGCGAAGGCCTCGTGCGCACCATGGAGCAGCTGTGGGCCATGCGTGCCCTGCTGGGCCTGTTCGAGGCGGGCTTCTTCCCGGGCTGCATGTACCTCATCTCGATGTACTACAAGCACTACGAGAACCAGTGGCGCTTCAACATCTTCTTCACGGGGAGTATCTTGGCCGGGTCGTTTTCGGGTCTGCTGGCGTATGCGATTGCGCATATGGATGGGACGGCGGGGGTATGCGGGGTGGCGATGGGTAGGCGGTGATAGGTGTGAC
Organism: Teratosphaeriaceae sp. CCFEE 6253; assembly: GCA_033119285.1. Taxonomy (NCBI): domain Eukaryota; kingdom Fungi; phylum Ascomycota; class Dothideomycetes; order Mycosphaerellales; family Teratosphaeriaceae; species Teratosphaeriaceae sp. CCFEE 6253. Next base: position 8,820 of record JAWDJV010010005.1, read on the forward strand.
AGGATGACGGGGGCGTGTCTGCTGACGAAACGCAGATCTTGATCTTGGAAGGCCTTGTGACTTCCGTTGTGGCGCTTGCCTCGAAATGGTTCATCGTCGACTGGCCAGAGACAGCAACATTCTTGTCCGCAGAAGAGAAGCGGCTGCTGATTGCACGCCTATCCGCCGATGTGGCCGATGCGAAGATGAACCGCCTGGACCGATCGGCCCTCAAGCGGGTTTTTAGCGACTGGAAGATGTGCGTGAAGCATCTCGCTTTGAGCCCCAGGATCACTCTGCGAGGCATCCGCTGACTCTGCTCTCAGGTACCTCGGCACGCTCATGTACCTAGGCATCGTCAACACCGGCTACGCCACCTCCTTCTTCACCCCGACCATCCTCGTGGAGCTCGGCTACAAAGCCGAGAAGGCCCAGGTCCGCAGCATCCCCATCTTCCTCGTCGCCGCCTGCGTCTGCGGCGCGACGGCGTGGTTCAGCGACCGCCTGCGCCACCGTTACGCCTTCGCCATCACCGGCATCTGCATCGCGACAATCGGCTACGTCGTCCTGCTCTGCCAGGCTTCCGTCCCCGCCAATGGCCGCTACGCCGCCGTCTTCCTGATCGTGAGCGGGGGGTACATGTGCCAGCCCATCACGCTGGGCTGGATCAACAACACGATGGGCGGGCATTACAAGCGGTCCATTTCCAGCGCGTTCCAGGTCGGCTTCGGGAATATGGGCGGGATTGTGGCAAGCAATATCTTCATTACGGGTCAGGCGCCGCGGTATCCCGTGGGGTATGGGGTCAGTCTCGCGTTGATCTGGGTCACGGCGTTGAGCTGTACGGGTCTGTTGGTGGGGTTGATGAAGGAGAATCGGAAGAGGGAGAGGGGGGAGCGGGACTGGAGGCTGGATGGGCCGGACGCGGACAACTTGGGCGATGGTAAGCACACTCATGAGTGCTTCAATTGGAGCGGTTCGAGGAGTCTGCTGATTCGTGACCCGCTCGCGTTTAGACCACCCACACTTCCGCTTTACCTATTGAGATCGATGCGCGTCACACTATTGAGATGAGCCACAAGCCTAGAAACTCGGTATACGACAGTGCACCACCCCCGACGTCCGCGACTGTCCGTGAATGACTCAAGCGATAGCGACAATCTCCCCCGCCGATCTTTTTATGGCATTATTGCAGGACTGCGCTGGGATACGCCCCTCGCCCTCCATCCCCACTTCTTTCTCAGGTCTGGCTGAATACGGGCATAGGCTACGACGCGCTGCTCTCCCCATCGACACCCTACTGAGTACGTGCTCCGGTGTGTATGACAGCGTGCGCGCACTAGCTGTAGCTGTTGCGGGGATCTCGTAATCGAGAGGTGAGGATGATATCAATCGAAGCGAAAGCAACGAAGTGCAGCCCGGCTTTTTCTGGAAGAGTGTAGCCTTAGCTCTATGACAGCTCATCTGTGTATCAACGAGTGCTCACTTGTGGTTTCAGTGGAGCGATCTGAGTGTCGATGGGGACTATCAATCGAATGGGAATGCGAAGGAACGGTAGAGCTATGAACATCTCGCCTATCGCGATGAGCTTTCGCAATGCTTCGTACCTTGTCCCGGTCAAGCACACAGGACGCCTTGTCACTCCGGGAGGAAGAAATCTATTACTGTTCGACTTCAGCACGCCGTCGGATACTACTGATCTCGACTTCTTCTCGCGCGAGCCACCCAATCATGCCACGAACGATGCGCAAGTAAATGGAACCGCATGCGGAAGCAGCGGCCACTGCTGGCGACCTGGAGATCCTGGAGCGCGTGCTTTAAAGCGTCAGGGGCGTGAGCGGCGGCCCAACGACTGCTCTCTCAGTGGGCAGCGCCCTCTCTCTTTTGACACGGCCCGACGGAGATCGTTGAGTGTTTTCTCGATGAAGGGTGGATAGCACACACGACCTACGCCAAGGTAGCCACCGTCAACGGAGACACCGCGGTACTTGAGCTTCTGCTCAGACATGGCTGGCATATTAACCCGCTGATGGAGTGGTGTCTTCTCTCAGCTCTTGCTTATGTCAACACGGAACATTTCCCGAGGAAGAAGTCTTCGCTATCGTGGACAGACGCCGAGGACGGTGCAACGGGAGCAACGCTCAGCGTTGGCTCCCGCATCCGAATCGCGAGTTCGCATCGTGACGTGTGCGGTGGTTTCCAGACTGAGCGTGCTCAGCTTCACAACGCCGGTAGACTCGGACTCGTTCAAGAAGCGTACACATGTTCATGCGGGAGCGCGTTTCACCCAACAGTATAAATATCCACACCGTACAAGAGAACCAAAAGCACGGGGTATACGCTCAGAAAGACCAGCCTGTATCCAACGCCTTGCTGTCCTCTGAGCTCTGCCGTAACCGCAACGGCGCCCACTTCTAGAAGGCGCCCCGGATCTTCGCGTACAAATCGGTGTCGTGGAAATTGTAGTTCGGGTCGAAGATGCAAAACGGTGCGCGGAGTAAAGTCTCGGCTGTCGGTCGTTCGCCGGGGTCGCTGTATCACCCATGTCAGTCTCACGTCGACTACAGCAGCGCAAGGGGAGGTAGACTCACATGGTAAAGCAGTCGTACATGAAACTCAGCGCCGCCGGGCCGACCACATTGCTGACATCGTCCGGAATCGGCGGCGCTTGGTTGAGACTGCCGAGCTTGTAGATGGCGCCGATGGCCTCCTCCTTGCTCCACGGTCGGCGGCCCGCGAACATCTCCAGCACGACGCAGCCGAGGGACCAGATATCGACCTTCGCGCTGTAACCCTGGTTCATCGCCGTCCGAGCGTCCAGGCCATCCCCGACGCTGCTGGCGCCCATCGGCTGCGACTGCGCGCGGATGACCTCGGGCGCCATCCAGAAGACGGAGCCCTGCATGCT
>JAWDJV010010006.1:0-11683 GCA_033119285.1 Teratosphaeriaceae sp. CCFEE 6253
TATAGCAAGAAAACGACGTGTTTACCCGCTAAGCCTTCTTTTTTACTATAGCCGACCCCGCAAAAAATGGAAGGTGAGTTGGGAATTTGGGGGCAAGGGATCCTGCAAGAGGTAGTAGGCAGAGGTTGAGCGCTCCGGCGAAGGACGTCACAGGCTGCCTCCGCACTCGGGCCAGCACCTTCCCAAACCGGCAATGCGACAGGCAATGAGATGGAATTCCACGCAGAAGTCAACATCTCACTCCCGGCCTTATCGAGGAATCAAAGTCAAGGTGGACCACCTGCTGCTTGAGGCGAACGTGAGTTAGTCGCGACAAGATGTATACATGAATGGCAGCCCGTCAGACCTTTTCGACTCTCCCCTCATCCTCCTAAACGTCTACACATATCACTACTACCAACGACGCAAAGAATCTCCACCATGCGTTCAGCACTCGCCATGCAAGTTCTGCTAGCCCTCGCCACGGCTGCCATAGCGCAGGTCTACGACACCTACGGCTCCATCACCGCGCTCGCCGGAACGGCCAACGACAGCGATCCTGCCATCCTGGGCAATCACTACAACTACTGGAAGCTCACCAACAAGAAGACCACATGGGACCTGACTCGCTCCAACCGTCTGCCAACTTCGTCGCCGAAGGTGATCCCCATGCTGGGCTTCCGCAAGGAAGCAATCATCGAGCCCAATCGGACGGCGTTCATGATCGTGGACATGCAGAACTTCTTCTTGCACCCTCAGCTCTCGCCGCATGCCGTGAATGGCCGCAAGGCGGTGCAGCCCACGCTTAACATGATTGATGCGTTCCGGGGAATGGGGAGCAAGGTCCTTTGGGTATGTGTCCTTGGCTGTCTCGCAAGATGGCCATGGTGCTGACGTGCCGCCTCAGGTGAACTGGGGGATCAACGACTTCGACATGGTGACGATGCCGCCTTCCTTCCTGGACGGCTTCTCGAGCAACGACCAGATGAACACCACGTTCTGTACGCTTCGCCTTACTTGGCAGTGTGTTCTGGAGACTCTTCCGCTGACCCTCGCATTAGGTACCGAGATGGGCTCGCTCACCGAAGACAACGGCACCGTCCTCGACATGGGCAAGAAGCTCTGCCGAGGCAGCTGGAACGCCCAGCCTTGGGGTCCCCTCAATACGGCCTTGAACGAGGGCCTCGCGAGCGGCACCGATCTCTACTTCAACAAGAACCGCCTCTCGGGCCTGTGGGGCGCCCAGACGCCCCTCGGCCTCTACCTCCAGGAGTCCGAGACGACCACCTTGTTCCTCGGGGGCGTGAATAGCGACCAGTGCGTCTGGGGCAACCTCATCGATGCTTACTTCAAGGGCTTCGACGTCGTGTACGTGGAGGACTGCGCGGGTACCACGTCGCCGTGGTATGCGGAGGAGATGGTGCGGTACAATGCCGACTCGGATGGGTTCCTGGCGAACAGCACGTACGTGATCGATGCGCTGAACAAGCAGAAGTAGCCTTGTGCATGTCCCATAGCAGAGTGATACTGTTCGAGGACAATCGCAATCTCGGGCTCATTCTCGCGGCTTTGGTCGGATGGCCAGGTTCGAGAATGACAATGTGGTGTTGGTGAGTTGGTTTGGCGACTGGCTGTCATCTTTGCGTGCACCGGTCAGGTTCGTCGATAGACCCGCTGCCTTCAGGCTATTCACGTGCTCCTCGATGGTGGTGCGTATGCTCTCGTATGGTGGTGTGCCTTCTCCGAAGGACTGCTTTGCGTTTCGCAGGTTCGTGAGAAGCTGCGAGCCCGGTCAGCGTCGCTTCTGATATGACAGAGACTGCAAGACTGCAAATCGTACAATCGCCAGCAGCTCATCGTCTGGCGATGCTGGAGCCATCTGGAATGGAATTGAGCTGCTACACTGTATGTCTGTTGGCGAGGGGTGGAAGAACGAGAATGCGGTGGATGCGGTCCGTGCTTTGAAGATCCACCACCTCACCTTCTCAATTCGCTCTCGAGTCTCGACAAACATGTGACACTGACATCAGAACCATCGAAACACAATACTGTTCGTACAGAGATGGCGGACGCAGACGAGGATGTGATACCGCACTCGGGGCCGCCCCCCGAAGAGATCGATCTGTTAGAAGAAGTCCAGGACTTCCGCTTCCTTGGCTCGGCTACGTGAGTCACGAGAATATGTAGTGAACGGACGACATATATTGATGATGTGACAGAGGCGACGATGTCAAGATACCGAAGCGTGGCGAAAAGGACTTCGAGCCTCACGCCACTGCGCTGCAAAGCAATACACTCGCCGCCTCCCGGCAGGCCATGCACAATGCCCTCTCATTCCAGCGCGTGCACCCGCCGAAGCAGAGCGCGCAGGCCACCTTCCACCCGGAATCGAACATGGCGTACGCCTACAATCCTAAAGGTAGTCCACTGTATGTCCGCATGGGCCAGGTCATGCCCAAGGGCGAGGATCCCCTCGGAGACGACGGGCTACGCGGCCAACGAATGTGGTTCCTGCCCGAGGAGGTCATCTACCTCATCGAGCGGGGCACCATCGACTTAAGGTGGCCTGTCACGGAGGAGGACGAAGACGGCGAAGGGTTGCCGATGAGTCTACAGGCGGCTTATGCTATGTTTTTGGGCGAGCAGCAGACCATGGGCGGAGGATTGACGTTCGAGAGGTACTCTGTCTACTCGGGGCTGAAACGGGCTGGCTACACGGTACTGCGAGCCTCGAGCTTCGACAGTCCTGGACCGCCGCTCACAGCAGACTGCTTCCCTCCCACTCTGCAGAGAACGTGGCAAGCTGGGTTTCTGAGCCTTGCGTGGTTGAGACAGATGTTCTCAAGCGCGCCACAAGGAGCTCACGGAGGACCAGGAGCGCCCATGGTGCCACCGGGACTCTATCGCAGCTACGCCGACGTATACCGCCGCTTGGCTCTGATACAGTGGCATGATCCGACAGGTGTACCCACTCCCGCAGTCGCAGCATCGCCGTCGACAGACGAGAATTTCCGGATCACTTACAACGTCTGGAAGCCCGGGTCAGCAACCTTCAAGAAGTCAGACCCCGGACCGCCAGACTTCTGTATCGCTGTTGTTGACGCACGCAAGACCACCGTCCCGAATCTGCAGCAGCTGAGCAGTCTCATGGAGACCGTCCCGTACGAGCCGCCCAAGTCCGACGCCCAGCTATACCAGAAGCTCAAGCATGGGTACAAGAACGTCATCCTGGCTGTCGTGGATCAGGGTGTCGTGAGCTATCTGCGGGTCATGGACGCCGCGTTCGGCCGGGAGAAGCTGTACGAGCGGATGGGCCGGGGCCCAGGTGGGAAGCGCGGCGGCAGGGGCGGTGGCAGGGGCGGGCGTGGCAGAGGCCGAGGCCGGTAGTGCGTCTCGCATGCTCGCAGACTGCGCTTGTACGGACTGCTAGCCTCATCCGAGCCTGCTGAACGAGCTCGGCATTACTGCGTGGGCATCCGGCAACGGTTCTGGCTTCAACCGCGTCCTCTGCCGCGGCCCTGACCTCGACCTCTGCCTCGACCTCGACCACGATCTCCTCCTCCTCCACCGCGCCCACGCCCGAACCCGCCACGCCCGCGATTCGCACTGAAGCGCTCCGCATCTGGGTCTGACTTCGGCCCAGCTTCCAGCCTCGCGGCGCGCTGCTCGTCGCTGATCGCCAAGGGGTTCGGCATCTGCAGCAGCTCGCAGAACTTCGCCGTCTGCGGGTTGGGATACTCCTCCACCCTGCTATACTGCGGCAGGTTCCAATTGCCGTTGTCGTACACTGGAGCGATGGCTGTGAAGTCTTCTGCAATGATCAAGTCCTTGTTCTCCAGGTTCTCGTCGCTCCATTGCCTCTGCGTGTCAATGAGCGCCTTGTACTCAGCCTGAGACTTCGCTCGTGGTATGACCGCATTGGCATCGCCGAGTACAGTTGGCTCGCTCATTCCGAAAGCACGAGTAATGGCGAGCCACTCACGATCGTATGCTAACTTGAAGGGTCGTTCACCAGTGGTCGGCTCGGATGACGGCACAGACATGAGCTGAAGGAAGTCTTTGCTAGGCATACACTTATCGAGGGCCAGGAAGTGAGTGGTCTTGTTCGCAATGCCCTGTGGGTGCTCTGTTACTTCTTGAGCTGGAGGCGGTCGCGGACGGAAGGCTTCAGGCAGCGCAGCGCGCGCTTCTTCAGCGGACAGAACGGGCCCAGCGCTTGCCGCATGTCCCTTCACAGACACCTGCGCACCGTCCAGGCCTTGGCTGGGGGCTACAGTGGCGATGCCGTCCACGTCGTTATCGAGCTCCAGATCTATCTCATCGGCGTTCTCAAGCACGGCTCTGGCATCGTCGCCATTCTCAAGTACCTCGTCGTCAAGGTCGATCTCATCGTCGTTCTTGGTCACCGGAGCATTTCCGTTGGTCGCGGCTAGAAGCTGCGAGCCTTCTCGTCCTTCGTTATGATTGACGACCGCAGCGTACTTGCAATGGAGATGCGCGCTGAACCAACACCGAGGCCTCAAGCGATCCATGACCTGCTGCGCGGCCACGCTTCCGAGCTGGCCTGACCTCGCATCGTCCTCGAGATGTCCCTTGTATCGGAACAGCTGCTGGGAGTTGCCCTTCCACTCCACGCCTTTCGGCCAGTCATGACTGATGCCGATGTCGATCTGGGTCCGGATCTGCATCAGCTTCCGGATGTCGACCTCTCGGGTGTGGTAGATCGATCTCAAGTCGCTTTCGTTGTACGGCAGTCGTTCGTGGTGCGGCTTGCGGTAGTTGTATCCCTTCCAAATGCCACTCGTACCCGCGATTCGCAGTGGACCTAGGCGAAGCACATTCGCAGCGCCCATGTAGTAGATGTTGGGTGCCACCCATCCTCCGTAGTAGAGCTCGAAGAGGTAGTTGCTCGCTTCGTGGTTGCCACCGACGAAGATGGTCAAGTAGGGCGCAGTCCTTTGACCGGAGTAGTACTCGTGGAAGTCGCACATGGAACGATACTTCGCCGGCATGCTCACGCAGTTGAGGTCGTAAGCATTCCTGACGGATTGGAAGTCTCCTCCGATGATCAGAAGGTCGACGTCCGGCCATTCTTTGCGCTTGCATGCTTCCTCGACCGACGCGTAGATGGCGTGCAGTGTGCCGTGGCCGCAGCCTTCAATGGCAAGGCGGACGCCATCTTGCTCCCTGAGCGACGTCTTCATTGTCAAGCAAGCTGGCGCGTGGTTTTAGTCGAGCATGGGTGGGTTTCTAGGATGGCTCCTGTGGGTGCATGTAGAAGCGAGGCGTGCACAAAACGGGCACAACTGCCAAAGGGAGCTAGTGCGAAGACTCCGGCGCAGGCCGAGCGAATGACAGCGCGCGTAGCCGACTGCACTTCCCTTCTGGAACGCAAAACGCTACAAGACTTCGTCACTCGACCATGCAAACATGGTATCGACCCAGGAAGCTGCTCGATTGCAGTTCCTGCATGACGCTGCGAGCCTGCTCACGGCCTCCTCGCCTGCCACCTCTGCTCGTCTGCGCCATGTCGAGCAACATCTAGCCGAGGAGCAGGGAGCCGCATCGCCGCAGGATGCTGGATGTTCATGTACGGCTTGCGGCACTGCCTTGATACCAGGCTGGTCTCGCAAGACAATTCCGCCGGACAGACACCGTGTCAAGCGGTCCAGGATGGGGAGACTGGCTGGAAAGCAGCAAAGCGTAAAGACATTGAAGTGGCAATGCTCGCTGTGCGGCGCGGTTACGGTCCTGCAATCTCAGAAACCATCGAGGACGACGAGGACAGAATCACAGGACCCACCGCGAGCTACGACTGTGGTTGACGGTACATCAACACAAGCAGCGAAAGCTGATGAATCCCCAAAACCACTACCCAGCACAGCTTCGACCAGGAAAGCCCGCAGCAAGAAGGCAAGCTTACAAGCGCTGCTGGCAAGCAGCCAACACACTAGCGCCCAACTGGTTGTCAAACATGGATTCGACTTGAAGGACTTCAGGAAAACGTGAAGCGATGCCGGCACTCATCGATGGACTGTTCGAATATGACGCCTATGTCTATGATCCCCGAACTGCCACGGTCGACTGGGAGGCGAGTCCGTTGTCAAACTAGAGAAACCATGTTTCTCTAATCTAGGCCACTGCACCGTGGCTCTGCACAATACAAGCTGTGCGCCACCGCAATCAAGCCCCACGGCGTGCTGGCTGCACCAAGAAGATTGCGTTCTGTGCGACACAAGCTGTTCTGCAATCCATGATGGTCGGCGAGCCCGTGTGAAGGCCCCTTGCGAATCGGCTCGTCGGACGTCCATGGAGTAGTCCAGATCCTCAAAGTTGACGACAACGTGTCCACGGTCGAAGCTGGAATCGCGGCCAGCATACTTGTCGACACTCCAATGCCGTGGACGGCGACTGGAAACAGGACGCAGGCGCTCAAGCTGCGACTGGTAAAGTGTTCGAATGTTGGGTATCATCGCGTGCAGCTGCACCGCCACGCTCATTTCCATCCTGTCCAGCGATGTACGCGACACCAGAACGTCAAACTCACGCCTCGTATCCCTCGGTCTTAATGTCGTTCAGCCCGAGATCCTCCATTTCCTCCTCGGTCCTCTCATAGTCCTGCACCTCAATTTGCGGATCCGGCTCCGGCGCCGTCAGACTCTGCACATAGCTGCTCGCCAGCGGGTCTTCCAGCGTGAGCGTGAAGGGCTTGCGTCCTTCGATCGCATCACCGAGACTGTTGAAGAAGTCCTCCCAGGACCGCTTGGACTCGGTCGGCATCGAATCGCTCGCGCCTTCCGGCACGACCGCATCGCCGTCCTCGAGCCCGAACGCTTGCCCGCGAAGGTCTTTCCGGATGTTGTTGAGGATGCCTTCGACGGTGGTGAAGCGGCCGCCCATCGTGCCGGGCTCCACTCTCAGCTGCAACTCCGGACACACCAGCGCCGCGCTCTCGCTCTTCAGGATGTCCCTCGACAGATCTTCCTTCGTCCGTACTTGGAGCATGATCTTGCGCCCCTTCTCTGGCACCTCGCCGCCGGTCTTCACCTCGTTCGAGCGGTACCCGCAGGACTCGCAGACGGTCGACATGAGCACGACTTGCTTGAAGTAGGGGATATTGACCATCTTCATGTTCGTTGCGCAGGGCCGCGTGCAGCCTGGGCAAGAGGCAGGGAACGAGTAGACCTGATCTTCGACTATGTCGGCATTGTCGAGGTCAACATTGTTGGCCGCGGGCGCCGCATTGTCGGTCCCGACCATGTCCTGGGCATGGTACTCGGGCCGTAGTTCGGTCTCCGGGGCTGTTGCTGCTGCTGTGTGATGCTCGTGCCCCGGCGGCGGTACATCATCGCCGAGACCCAGCATACCGTTCTGCGTCGCGGTGCGATTGTACTCGCTCTTCGCCCACTTGCCCGCGGCATCTCCGGGTGTCCACTCGATCCAACTGTTGCCGGACGGGTCATCTGCTGAAATCATAAAGGGTAGTCTCCGCCCTTCCGCCATATCCGTCAACGTCTGGATGATGCCCGCGATCTTCTCGCCCACCTCGGGCATCTGCTCCATCCGCGCTGCCTGGTTGCTGGACAAGTCGGCCTTGACGCCGCTGATCACGCCTTCCACGTTGGTGTACTGGCCCTTGCCCGCCGGGATCTCCAGATCGATGTCCTCAAGTCGCAGCACGCAGACATCGCTCTTCACCACCTGCCGCTGCAGGTCCACATCCTTCTCGACCCGCAGTGCAAATCTGGCGCCCTTCGGCTGGATCTCGCCCGCAGACTGGATCTCGTTGTTCCGGAGCCCGCAGTGCTCACAGCTGAAGGACATGATGACGATCTCGCGGAAGAAGGGGATGCGGGTGAGGAGCAGCCGCGTCATGCCGTCTTCGTGGCAGTTCATACACAGCGATTCGATCTCCTCGACCACCTTCTGCTCCGTCTCTCCGCCTGCGAGACCGTTCTCTGCGCCCATCCCGTCGACTTTGCGGCCCATGTCCTCGAAGAGATCCTTGGCGAGCGATGCGCCTTCAAGACGCTCGCCATTGCCATTAGTCTGGGAGGTCATGGTCTTATGTCGACAGGCTGTTGACTCGATGCCGTGAGTGGATGTGGTTGTGGTCGATAACGCGCATCCAAAGACTTTTCTACGCGCATCGAAAGCACGAGAATGACGCACGGCGGGCCTATCAAGCGTATCTTAGCGTCTGCGGGATGAGCCTCTCCTTAGTGTGGGCCTGACATCCTGCCGGACTCCGACAGTAAGTCCACGACGGTAGTATATGTAAGTCCACTACAGTACGACACGAGGACACGGAGTTCCCGGATCCAGAGACTTTACGGAAGTTACAGACAGACTCGTTCGCTCACGCTTCATCATTGTGTCGTCTTCGATTGGCAACGGGCCAGGGTGAAGCCCATGGATCACGGTCACTGGAGCCAGTCTCCAAGGGTGAATATGAGTTCCATTACAGTTCGGAGTGCTTTAACCCTCCGCTCTTGTCAACTATATCACCCTACGACTACCCCGAGGCTCGTCATGGATGATGGATGGTCCTGAGGTAGCGGATCTCGTGCACCCGATCGTCATCAAGATGTTGCAGACACTGGAGTTCCCCTGGCAAACCCCGACGTGCAGGAGTGGAGCATGCGCCTGCGACCTGTTTGCCGGAGCGAAATGGTGCTCAGTCACTCGAGCTGCGCTTCGGCCTCCCTATCCTGCAGAAGCATAGCCAGAGGCGGAAGGATGAGCCCGGCTTGCATGTTGCGGCCAATCCTATCCAAAGAGCTCCCTCGATTTGGACCTCCCATCCAGCTTCCATCTACCTCCATGCACCGAGCCTCCCCCTATGAGTGTCGAGTCTCGGTGCTGATACTTGTACATAGGGTTTCTCGACCCCGCAAAGATACTCGATCCTCGCCGTGGTGCCCCACATACAGCTCCTTGACGGTGATGGAGATAAGCCGGCCAAGAGCAGCAGGTACTGTATACATAGCTACGCAGTACCTACCATCCCATCCCATGCACGCCGTCACGTGTGTATGCATCCACGTCTGCTGTCCAGGAACAGTCTCAGGATCAGCAGCAGCTACCGACCCCGCAACGTTCACGGGTCGCGGACGACAGGAGGCGACATGTATATGTGTGGCTGTTCGTCAAAGAACTGAACGGTAGGTCGCCGGTCTATCCTCTGTGATTCCATTAAGCAAGATAACATTGAGCGCTTCCCTCTTCAACATGGCTTCATCGCAGGAGTATGATCTCGTGGTGGTGGGGTCCGGCTTTGCTGGGTCCATGGCGACTCTGAACTTCCTCGAAGAATGCAAGAAGCAGAACAAGAAAGGCCGAGTCGCTTTGGTCGAGGTGGGCAAGGACGGGGAGCGGTGCGGTGCCTCGCGGTGGACGATGGCGTATTTGCGCCTGGACAAGAACCTCGACTTTGGTGAGGATCCTCTGCGATGTACAATGCTCGAGTGATCGTTGACTCTCAATAGATCCGGACTGGGTCAACGAGATGCGCCTGGTCAGCAACGGCATGGCCGACGAGGACTACTGTCACAGGCTGCTGGAAGAGGCCGGCATCACAGCTCACTACCTTGAGGATCACGATGTCAAGCTCGTGCACCACGATGAGCCCAACGTGCTACTGGAGTTCAAGACTGGACAGCATTTCGTGTGCGTCGATCCAGCGACCATTCCGGAGATGTGGCTAACACTTATGGGTGTACAGGTTCCCTGAGGGTGGCGGGAAGGCCATCATCGCCAAGCTGTTTGAGCACATCCACTCCTTCGACGACTGCGAGATCCACTGGGAGACCGAGGCCATCCGACTGATGACCGATGATGCTGGTGCAATCCGTGGCCTGAAGGTCCGCAAGAACGACGGCTACCTGCATGATCTCCTGGCGCCGAACGTTGTCCTGGCTTGTGGTGGCTTCGAAGGCAACCAGGAGATGCTGGCGCGGTACGTCGGCCGCGACACGCACAAGCTGCCGCTCATTGCTCCGGGCTTGAAGTACAACCGGGGCGCTGGCCTTCGCATGGCGCTCGAGGTTGGTGCCGGCACCGCGGGCAGCTTCGACGGCATGCACTGTGAGCTCGTCGACACCAGAGCTACAAAGCCTGATGCGGTTGTGAGGACACTCTTGAGGGGCTTGTCGAAAGACCTGCTAACCCTTGCTACTAGATGTGGGGCCACAACTACGGCATCGTCGTGAACCAAGGCTGCCAGCGCTTCTACGACGAGGGCAAGCGCCACCTCTTCGCCACCTTCGAGATGATTGCCCTGGAGTGCTGGAAAGACCAGAACCAGAGCTGCTTCTTCGTCACCGACGACGAGGTCTGGCAGCGCTTCCGGGGCAGCTGGGTGTACGACACGACCGACCAGCCGCCGGAGAAGGGCGACACGATCGAGGAGCTGGCCGGGAAGATGGGCCTGGACCCCAAGGAGCTCAAGAAGACGGTCGACGACTACAATGCGGCCGTCAACGACAGGGAGTTCGACCTGATGAAGCTGGACGGCAAGGCGACGACGGGCTTGAAGCCGAACAAGACCAACTGGGCCAACAAGATCGTCAAGGCGCCCTTCTACGGCTACCCCCTGACATCGCACCTCACCTTCACGTAAGTCGTCAGCCCTCAAATCACCTTCACCCTCCGACGCTAACCCAGCCACACAACAGCTACGGCGGCGTGAAGACCGACCTCAACGCCCGCGTCCTCTCCACCAACGACATCCCCATCCCGGGCCTCTGGGCCGCGGGCGAGATGACGGGCCTCTTCTACAACGAGTACCCGCCCGCGACCAGCTGCCTGCGCAGCATGGCCTTTGGCCGCGTCGCGGGGCTCGAGATTGCGCAGAACTTGGGCCAGGAGCAGGGGACGGCGTCGCGGAAGGCGATCCCGTCCGAGAGTCGGTCGGATTCGGGGATGCGGATGGATGAGCAGGTCCTCAGGGGAGAAGGTGTGGCGGCTTCGTGAGGCAAGCCTGATGGACTACTTGGCTGCGTTACGGTTCCACGTTGTATTCAGTCGCGCTTGTGCGCGTCACGTGTAAAATTATGGTCGACGGGCAGTGTTGGGATGAAAAGTCCTGCAACGCTCGTGGACATGTCCGTTGCAAGGTCGTATGTACAATGGCCACGCCATGCCCGCTCAAGAGCGCAAGAAGGGTATCTCCCATTCGACATGGGCCCCACCCATCACCCAGCCCAACCAAACGCCCACCGCTAATCGACGCCTGATCCCCGTCTATACCCACATCATCACGCCCTACCCACATCCGCCACCCAGCCTACAACGGCACATCCTCCATCATCTCCACCGCCCCCTCCCTGCCCACCGTCAAGATGACATCCCCCAGCGTCTTGGTCGCGAAGCCGGCCTCGCAGTACGAGAAGTAGTACTCCCACTTCCGCTTGAACAGCTCGACATCCTCCTCGCCCATCCGCTTTCCCTTCTCGGCGTGCTCGAGGATGAGGGCGGGTTTGATCTTGGCGTTGAAGTTCTGCATGAAGGCCTGCCGCCACAGACGCAGCGTCTTGGCGTAGTGCGGGCCGATGTTCTCCACCGTCTCGGGGATGAGGCGGGGCGGGGTGGTCTTGGTCGCGGAGCCCGCGCGGACGGCGTCGAGTAGCTGCGTGATGGTCGGCAGGTGGCCGCCGGGGAAGATGTAGCGCCGAATGAAGTCGTCGGACTTGCTGTAGGCGTC
>JAWDJV010010007.1:0-11661 GCA_033119285.1 Teratosphaeriaceae sp. CCFEE 6253
TCCACGAAGAACTTCTTGATGAAGCTCATCTTGACGCCGCTGCCTCGGGGTGTCTGGACGGTCTTCCGCGACTCTGCTGTCCTGCTCTTCGTCCTTCTACCGGCCCACTGCCCGTGGTCTTCCCAGAGATCTCGAATCGATCTCGCGTGCACCCCGCAATCTTGCACTGAGGTCAGATCAAGCTCCGGTACAACAAAACGACCCCCGATCCAGAGACGAGAGCGCGGGACAGGACGGAGAGATGGGGTGGGAGCGGTGAAGAAGCGAGCGGTGCAAGAATCCTTTTTACTGCTGCTGTAGTGTGCATCCCCATCCCACGTGCGGCCTTTCCATGACGCACGGGCGCAGGTGCAGATTCTTGCGATGGTGCACGCGCCCGAGTGCGCGAAGCTTGTGCCCTTTGAGGTGCTCGAGAGTGCCCTAGTGAGCACGCCAGGCCTGCGCTATCTCCCACCTGCCACTTTGGCGGCGATCCCATGGACCTCGCTTATCATGGAATAGAGCAGAGACTTCCTTCATCACGCTTGGCGGTGAATGGTAGGACTACGAGCAGACCACGCCAGCTCCGCCGACGGTGCGCGTCTGAAGCGGTGGACGTCCAGCCAGCCGGCGTGGTTTCCGACGCATGGATCTGCGACCCTGACATGTCCCTTGCCTTATCACCAAGGTACCGTGAGATGCTGAGCAGGTGCAGGGGAAAGGTACGATAATGTTACCGCGTCTGCTGCCTACCAACCGCCCGCCGCACGTATCAGGTATTGCTCACGAGGCAGTCCTCGCCGTGCTCCTCCTACTTACCGGCCTCGTCCCGTTGATGCGTGTAAGCGGCATCCCCTTCGCTCATGCTCTTCTCCTTCGTGGCCACCACCCTCTGCTCCTCGCGATCGTCTGTTCCCGCAACCTACCGTTAACCGCCATGCAAAGACTCCCTTACCCCTGGCTATCGATTTCTTGTCGCCCTAGGACGATGGCGGCTTCTTCACCACCTCCAATCCACCGTCAGCATGCCCGCCCACACTCGCAAGGGCTAGAGCTCCACCGCTTGCATCTCCTTCCACCAACCCAATCTCCCTCTGCGCACCTTCGATCGTGTGGTCGATGGCCTGCGGCTCGCCTACCTCCCGCGTCAATGCATAACTCTCCAGCTCAGAATCAGCGCTACCTTCCCCAGCCTCGCGCTCAGCCTTCTTCGGCCTCTTCGGCGGCGTCACCAGGCTCTTCAAGTCGCCGTCCCAATGCCCGTCAGCGTTGAAGTTCGGGTCGATGTCGTACGGCGACGGGACATCCTCCCCCGGCACCGCCACGCCGAACGCCGCGCAGACCTCACGCGTGCGGGCCATGGTCTGCTTGCACTCGGGCAGGTTCCACGGCAGGGTCGTCATGGCCGGGTACAGGATGTCCTTCACGTCGCGGGCTGGCAGGACTGTCAGCAGGTGGCGGTACGGCTCATGAGGGCGGACGCGCGCGATCTTACCCGTGAAATTGTCCTTGACGAATTGGAGGAAGGCTGGGTCGTTCTTCTGCCGTCTCGAGAGACCCACGAGGTCGAGGAAGATCTGGAGAGAGATGGGTCCGCCGTCGAATCCTGGCCCCTTGCCGTCCCCAGAGTCAGCTGCGCTCCGTGCGCCGGTGTTGAAGAGTCGAGCGAGTCTGGCGGCGTGGTCGAGGTACGCGCGATCGCATGGCTGCGCCAACGCGGCCTTGGGGTTATACCACAGGTACCTCAGCTGCACGCACCGATTATACAGCTTCTTCATCTCCGCCACGTCCGGCTCGTCGAACAAGCCGGGAGCGAAGCCGTACAGGCCCCCCTGCACGAAGTCGCGGAAGGGCACCTGCCGGCAGGCCCCCGGACCGAGCTTCACCACCCCGTGCGCGACGTACTCGTGCGTGTACCACGGCGCGCCCAGCTTGCTGAAGGGCATCGACGTCCACCCGCCCCAGTCCAGCACGCCGAGAGTCTGCTTGAGCTTGGGCACGTAGTAGAACTCGGCCGGGCCGCCGTCGGTGTTCGTCGCCAGCTGCGTGTGGACGACGGTGAGGGTGATGCCCGTCTCGCCGCGCAGCTTGCGGCCCAGCGCGTGCACGAAGGCGAAGAGCAGGGACCGGGAGTAGGAGGAGAACTGGTCGGCGTGCCGGATGTTCCACAGGATGCGGTTGCCCAGGTTGCGCACGAGGGCGTGCAGGCTCGGGAAGTCGTAGATGCTGGGGTGCAGCGTCTGGCCCTGGACCGACGCCGCCGGGTCGATCTGGCACTGGGTGGCGGAGCCCTGGGTATGGCGTCGGCCTTGGGTGGAGTGGACGTGGTAGAGGATGTGCGGCGTGTCTTCCTGCGCAAGGGCTGGTTTCTAGTCAGCTCGCTCCTGACGAATGTCGGTCGTCGTTACCTTTGATCCGATCCTTCTGATCTTGAGTGAAGACGTTGCTACGTCCCGTGTAGAATTTGGTGCACTTCTCCCCGTAGAGCACTCGCTCTCTCTCTATGGCATTGAACTGTGATTCGACGTCGTGCGCTGTTTCGGCATTCGCGCCCAACTGCATATCAGTGTTTTCAGTGTGGCCAGCTTCATGGGAAGTCCCAAAGTCCGAACCTTCCTTATAGTCTGCGCAGCCGTCGGTCTCGACAGCATCCTCGGTCACAGCGACGATCTCGATGTCCTTGGTCGCAGCCTCTGCAGTAACTTTCGCCCTGTCCTTCTCTCTTGCTTCTCTTGCCTGCCCCTCCTTCTCCTTTGCCTTCTGCTCCGTGCGCTCCGCGGTTCTCGCCCGCCCATACGCTTCGTCCTTCTGCTTTAATCGAGCGCAAGTGGCTTCGTAGCCTGCAAGGTCCATGGGCGTGGTCGGCTCGGCAAGCGACTGGGTCACAGTGTCGATCACCCTAGCCCTCTCCGCTTCAGTACGTCCTGCCCGCCGTCCAGGCTTACTCTTGGGCTGTGCTGCCGTGACGGTCACAGACTCAGGCAAAGAGACCTGCTGCGTTGGCTCGGGCGTAGAAAGTGATCCGGTCGTTACCAGACTCGCAGCATCCGCTGAAGACCCCGACTGCTTCTGTTCGACGACATCGGTCTTCTGCCGCTTTGGCCCCGAATCAGCTGCGCTCCCTGCGATGCTCGTGTCGGCAGACTGGTCCGTCGAGGGCGACTTCCGCTTCAGCCCTCTCGCCTTCTTCGGCTTCGCGTCTTGGATGACGGCCAAGGCCTGGCGTAGCATACCGCGAGACTCGGTCATGCCGCTCCCGTCAGGCACGGCGAGTGGATCAAGCGCCAGCGGGGCGGGATCAGCGTGCAGCGTGTTCGTCCGCACTGCCTGCACTTGAGACAGCGGATCCATTACGCACGCCGACGGATACTCTCTGCTGCCGAAGTCGAGCGATTAAGCACCGCGGGACTTGGCTGCGTCAAGACGCTTTCGCAAGTCTGCCCGTCTCAGATGCGAGGCGGAGAAATTGAGGTCGATTGGCGGGAATATGTCGCACAACCGATCTTTGCCAGCCGCGTTGTTGCTCACTGATTAGCGTCCACGGACCAAAACGACGCAGATGGAGATAGTGCTGTTCGAATTGTCCAGTCGTGTTAGGGATTGGCTGGAGGTAGACAGAGCGGTGCAGCGATGCGCATGCAATGTACCAGAGTCCAGATGATGCTCAAGAGAGGCCTACTCCTCCTTGTTCGAGTCAAAGGAAGAGCGGAGGAAGAGAGGAGTGAAGAGAGAGGGAGCGTCCATGCCTTTGTAGTGCAGCTGATGGCCGTGGTGACGCCAGCGCCACGTCGTATCCGTCGAGCGTAGCGCAGTGAAGCAGCAGAAGAGGATCGAGTGAGTCCTTAGGATGACCGAGAGGAAGAGAAATGGCTCACCAGAGGTCAGTGGAGATGCGACTGACCTTTGAGAGTGAAGCGAAGACTGTAGCTAGCCGTCGACGCAACGGTGCGCCAAGCCAGGAGAGCCGTCCAGATGACTGGTTGTAAACGCTGCATTGCTCGCCTGGGTGGTCTTGGACGGTCACAGTGGTGTACGACGCCGACGGAGCCTAGACGCCGCTTGCGGTGAGCGGCACCAAGAAGCTCACTGGCTCCGTCCGTGGAGCGATCGGGCTCTCCGTACCTGGCTGTGGCAGCGCACGAGAGGTGCACCCGGGCCCGCGAGTGTCAATCGCTGTGTTGCGCAGTACCTGTCCCACGCCCGTGAGGTACGCGCTGTATCTACAGGCAGGAAGCGGCCTTGCTCCTGAACCTTTCCGCTTTCGATCGCTGCCGCCTTTTACTTCCATAATCTCCATCTCACGCTCTTAGTGAGCTGTCCCGGCACGCGGCCAACCCTCTCTTCGCGGCGGAGGACACCCCCTCGACTCCACGCCCTCACTTCGCACATCGACTTGTAACCTCGTCCTCGCCTCAGCCACGATTGCGCTCACCGATCCTCGGGAATCCCCTCATACTCCGCATACCCCAGCGCCAGATTCATATTCTGCAGACACTGCGTCGCGGCCCCCTTCAACAGATTATCAATCGTCACATTGACCACCACCCGCTTGCCCCCCGAATGCACCGCGAACCCGCCAATCTCCACCCCGTGCTTCCCCGCAATGGCCTTCACACTCGGGCTCTCGCCCCGGATCGTCACGAGGCGCTCCCCGTGATAGCGGTCCTGGTACAGATTCCGGATGTCCCGCGCCGCCGTCTCCCGCGCGAGGGGGATGGAGATGGTGTGGTGGATGCCCGCGAACCAGACAGCGACGTGCGGGATGAAGGCCACCTCCGTGCCGAGCTGGGCGGAGATCTCGCGCTCGTGGATGTGGTCCGTCAGGGAGTAGGGGATGAGGTTGTCCGTCAGGTTCGCCACGTCGTTCTTGGGCGAGGGCTTGGTGCCCGCGCCCGAGTAGCCGGACACGCCGAAGATGGTCGGGTGGGCGGGCTGCGGGGCCAGGTGGGGGAGGAGGGGCGCGATGCCGAGTTGGGCGGCGGTGGCGTAGCATCCGGGGTTGGAAATGCGTTTGGCGGAGGCAATCTTGCCGCGCTGCACGAGCTCGGGGAGGCCGTAGGTCCATTTCGGGTCGAAGCGGTAGTCGGCCGAGAGGTCGATGACGACGGCGTCCTTGTGCCCGCTCTCCTCGATGGCGTCGACGTAGGGCTTGCAGACGCCGTTGGGCAGCGCCATGACCCAGCAGTCGATCTCCTTGCGCTCGGCCATCCGCCTCACGTCGTCCGGGGATAAGTTCTCGTAAATGATCTCCTTTTGCGTGTAGCCCTTGAGCTTCTTGCCGGCGAGCTCACGGGACGAGACGTGGCAGAGGTCCATGTTGGGATGCTTGTTAAGGAGGTCGATGAGTGCTTGTCCGGTGTAGCCACGGGCGCCGATGAGAGCGACCTTGGAAGGGTAGTCCTTCTCGCTGTTCTTGATGCCAAGCGGCGGGTTGGGGTTGGTTGTAGCGTAGCCTCGTCGTTGCATCTTAGACAATACTGTAGAAGTGACGCTCGGCCGCTTTGCATGCTGTCTGGCGCTCGTCGAGAAGGCCCTCGCCTGCTGCTGCTGCGCCCCAGGCCTGTTACCAATGAGTGTTGTGGCGCCAGCTCTAATCCTGTCCGCGGCAGCCGCGGCTCTGTGCAATTGGCTCTCGAGATTTACATCGCCAAACATCTGTCTCCCATGCTGCACGAACTCTGACATGAGCTCCCGGACCTCTTCCGGCGACTCGATGCCGTACCAGAACAGGACTTCGCCTTTTTTAGCGATACTGCCGTCCGCCTTCTCGCTGAACCATGTCAGATTCTCGTCATCCTGCTTCACCGTCCACGAGAGCTTGGGGAAGTCGCGCTTCAGGCCCTGGAAGACGTTGTCGGCGATGTTGCTCAGCCATGCCGAACGGGTCATCGTCAGAGTAGAGAGATGCGCCAATTGATTCGTGGATTTGGATGTCGGTGGGAGGACGATGGCAAGGGCCTCCATGTTCTCATCAAAGTAAGCGCGGAAGGCGCGAGACTTGAGCGTGTCCAGGTAGCGGTCCACGACAGAGGCAGAGTCGAGGCCTTCGCGATCGCGTACAAGTGTCTGCTTGAGCATCGTAGGGCTGGTGGCCTCGAACTCTTCCAGAGACGATGCCTGATGCAGCTTCGTGCCCCGTCTGATTAAAGTGCCAGCTCCTGAGTGGGTGAAGAGCTCGCGCTCGAGGCTCTCGGGGTGGATGATGGCGACTGACGAAGATCGAGGCAGATCATCTAGCAAGGTCTTGATGTCCCGGATCTTACTCCGCGTACCATGGATCACCCACGGCTTCTTCATGTACTCGTCGTACTCCTCGTCCAAGTTGATGGCCTCAACCAGCTTCCCGGTCTCCTTGTCGTGGATACCGCCTTTCTCGGACAAATACACGATCTTGAGCGGCACCAATGCTCTCGCGAGCTCAGCCGCCGCCTTGTCCGCATTGACGTTCAGTACCTGCCCGTCCTCGCTCTCCGCCATGCATGTGAGCACGGGGATATACCCATCCGCGATCGCTGCCTTGATCGAGCCCACATTGACCTGGTTGACCTCGCCGACGAACTGGAACGTCTCCTTGTCCTTGTAATCGGCCATCAGCACGCCCGACGTGATCGGCCGCGCACGCACGCCCCATGACTCCAGCGCCTCGACAATCTTCAGATTCTCCTCGAGGAACAGCTTCCGCGCGATCCCCAGCGTCTTGCCGTCCGTGATCCGGATCCCCTCCTGATACTTCGGCTCCACGCCCGCCTGCTCCAGCAAGCGGTTCAGCTGCGGCCCCGCTCCATGGATGATCACAGGGAACAGGCCCATCTGGTTCAAGTTGCGCAGCGAGGCGCACAGCTCGTCCAGGTAGTCGGTCAGGATCGCGCCGCCGACCTTGATCACGGCGAACTGCTGGGAGGAGACGGAGGTGAACTGCGCCAGGTACTGCTGCACCTCGCGCTTGCTGGCGATGTTGTTGAGGACGTTGATGACGGCGGAGCGGGCGGAGCCGTCGTCGTAGCGGGACGAGGCGAAGGTGCGGTGGGTGCCCCGTCGTTTGCTGTGTGCTGGGGGTGCGGTCGCGGTGCGCTGGGTGAGGGCAGTGGTGCATGGTGAGTATGGCCGGCTGGCTGCTGTCCGGGCGGAGCGAGCAGCCTGCCGTGCCAAGGGTCGGGTGAGAACTTGCATGGTGCGGTATGCTTCCTCTCAGGACATGCGGCAGCCTTTGGCGAAGTAGCGAAAGAGGGACTTCATATGTGCTTCATGGCCCTGCAGCTCCAGAAAATGCTCGCCAGCTCGCATGCGTGAGGTCGCCAATCGCTCCGCTATCGCCCCCGAAGTTCACCCGGGCCCTCCACTCCTCGCAGACTCCCCTTCTTCTCCATGCACATGCAAGTCCATTCTCTCTGCAAGACCTAGTGATGGCTTGTGATCCGCCAAGTCTGCTATATCACTCACGTCGCGTAAGGTGTCGTTCCCTCCCACATCCACTCCCACCTCCACTCCCTTGTACACTCCCTGCAAGGTACATGTACTGTACCTCTACTGGACATGCACGGGCTACCAATAGCTTCCTGGGACGGCGTATCACACCACCAAAGACCGAGCCACTTTTTCTTATGTAGCGTGGCACCACTGACACCAACAGTCAAACTCCTCAGGCTGTATGAGATGGCCGACTGCTGATGTATCGACCTTGGCGTAACAACATTAGACTAGTGCGCTGGTGCTGGGAGGGCGGCCTCACCTGCTTGCGGCTCCTTCAAGGTCATGTTCACCACCCCGATGGCCAGATCGTCTCTGGATGCCGGCCGCCGACTGCCCACCTCTACGACCCTGCGAGATAACATCTCTCCACGGTCGACTCGGGTAGCCAGGCATTCCATATCCGCTCTTCATCCAGTCCAGCCATAGAAAGCATAGGCCGCGCGAATGCCGTTCCCATACCGGCCTCTAGACGCCCAGACCGGCGAGATACGACTGCTGAGGTTTGTTCCCGGCCACACTGGCGACCCGCGAGACTCCCGCATACCGATCACTATGGCACACGCGCCCCTCGACTGCAAAGCCGACGACTCTGTTGCCACCGGGAAACGATCCGTCAAAATCTCGTCCGCCATCGGAGCCTTTGTCGCTCTGTCATACCAATGGGGCCCGCCGGAGCCCGCTCAAGTAAACCTGCTGAATGGCCGTTTCTTCCCCGTAACGCCGAACCTGTTTTGTGCATTGTGGGCCGTGAGACACGCTCTCCGTCAGGCTGGCACCGACGACGCAGCGCTGTGGGTGGACGCGATCTGTATCGATCAACAGGATCTGGACGAGCGGAGTCGACAGGTCTCTCGCATGCGCGCAATCTATACCCGAGCCAGCATCGTGTACTGCTGCTTGACACCACCCCGACCGCCTGAGGTCCCCATCGATGGCTCACAGAAGCCCCCCCGATGTGGCGGCGATCCACTGGATGTGGGACTGGCGTTGGAAGTGGTCCAGTACCTCGAACAGAAGGTCAGCCACAAGGGTGGTCAAGTCGATTACACCCCCGCTGTCCAGCGCGACCTGCGACGTGTGACACCCCCGGAATGGAGGGCACTCACAGCGCTGTTGAATAACACCTACTGGGGACGCCTATGGATCATCCAGGAGATCGCCTTAGCATCCCAGGTCACGATTCTGATCGACGGCTCTGCCGTGGCCTTTCTAGACCTGTGGTTAGCAGCCATGGTCTTGACCACTGGCCTCGAGACCTCTGGGCAATTCGTGGTGAACGCTTTGCAGGCCACGCGTAACCGCGCCAACACCCATTTGTACGCTACCATCGTCTCCATCGAGCTCGTGCAGAGCGCTCTACGGCAGGACCGCGAACGGTGGTTCGCATGGCCCACCCTGCTCACCGGACTAGCGCGCAGTGCCAGCTGCGAGGACCCACGGGATCGCGTCTTCGGGATGCTGGGGCTGATAGACCACTCTCAGGCCGCACGCATCCAAGTCGGCTACTCGTCATCGGTGGAGGATGTGTACACCGACTACGCCGCGTCCATGATTATGCAGACTGGCTCATTGCGAGTGCTTGAGGAGGCCACGAAACCTGCAGCCGGTAGAACGCTGCCCTCGTGGGTGCCGGACTTGGGATACGCCAGATCCGTCAGGATCGTGGGGGCCTTTGCCGCGGCGCGCGCCTTGGCTCATGAGCCGCGGCCTCGGGTCCAGGGAAAGAGGCTCTTCGCGCGCGGGTGTGTGATTGGCCACGTGGACGGCCTGACCGCTGCGAGTCCTCGTGACGATGAGCTTCTTACCCCCGGCACAGACGCCGGTGTCGTGCAAGCCACCAGTACAAACCACCAGTACAAACCACCACGATCAGTCACAGAGCCACTACGATGACCTTGAGCGGGAGCTCTGGAGCTGCTTAGCCACCGATAATCCGCGGTTGACAAGCGCTGACCGTCCACCTCTAATGCGGCTGGGCAGGGAGGCATTGCGAGCGGATGCAGAAGTGTGGCAGACTGCCGCCCGGATCCTGCAGTTCTTTGCCGGCAGCGCCGGATTCCTGATCCACGGCTACCGCCTCAACAGCTTCTTCCGCGAGCAGACCTCGATCTTGTCGGACGCGACAGCAGCCGCACCACGTGCCCAAACCGCGCAGGCCGAGCTGCGCCGGCAGAGCACGCAGAGGATCGTGGGGCTCCTGGGTAGCCGTCGATTGTGCTCCACGAGTGACGGCAGGATCGGCATCGTGCCCGCGGACAGTCGGCAAGGCGACAGCATATGCGCACTGCGCGGTCTGGGCCCGCTCGCTGTGCTGCGACAGGATGAGGATGGCTGGGTTCTTGTGGGCGCGTGCTATGTTTACGGGTGCATGGATGGCGAGGTTCTCGATGTGGATTCAGTGCAACTGTTTGAGATTACCTGAGTGCTGTCTGCCCTGCGCCGCTGTCGGAAGAGCCTACGCCGTATTCTTAGATATGCGCACAACGGGCTTAGTGGTCGGGCTGCGAGTACGTCAGTATCCTCCCGTTCGAGCATCGCAGTACGCCGAACTCACTCGGCGCCCAACCACAGCATGTCCGGCCGACTATCTGGAGCACCCGTTAGCCGCGCTTCGACGATCTGCTCGCCACCCGCGACTCACAGTGCCCGCCCGCGTCCGCAAACGTCTTCGTCTTGGTTACCATCGACATGTCCAGGTCCGCGATGATCAGCTGCTCGGCGCCCGAGTCTGCGCTCTTCAGGAGCCGCCCGTCCGGACCGATGATCGCGGACGAGCCTTGGATCGGACTGCCCATGATCGGGCTCCCGGCCGTGCTCATGGCTTTGATGCCGGCTTCGGTGAGCACGGCGGTGCAATGCAGGACGAAGGCACCGGCTTCTGCAGCGTATGTTTGGGAGAGGTTTCGGCAGCCTATCATGGTCGTTATCAGTGCTGGAAGCGAATCGGACTGGACGATATGCTCACCTTCCGCCGTCATGGACCAGAAGCCTGGGGAGTCTTGGACAAACGGATCCAGCGGAGGCCAATCCGCGATGTGGATCTGCTCGTTCTGGGACAGAGTGTAGTACTTCAACAGCGGCTGGATGTGCTCCCTTCCCAACCGTCAGCGACCTTCTCCCTTCGACTCACTCACGCTAGCTCATACATACCAACAACTCAAACTCCCCACTCTCGCCCCCCCCTCCGCCAACTCCACCACACTCGCCAAACACTCCCCACTCGCATCCCCAAAGATCGTCCGCTCCATGTGCGTCGGCTTCATCTTCCTCCTCCGCATCCTTACCTCCCCTTTCGCATCAATCAGCGCCTGAGCTATATACACCGAATCCCCGTCCCGCTCCGAGAACCCCAATCCCACATTCACCCCATGCGTGGCCGCCGCGTCCTGGATCCGGCGCATATGCGGACTGTCGATAATCAGGCTGTTCTCGACGTATTTCGTCCCCAGCGCGAAGTCGACGGGCCGCGACCAGATCCAGGCCGGGTAGCCGGGGATCCAGCACTCGGGGAAGACGATCAGGGTCGCTTTGCTGGCCGCGGCGGCGGCGATGAGGGTGCAGGTCTTGGTCACCGTGGCGTCGAGGTCGAGCCAGACGGGCTCGTGCTGCGTCACTGCGACGCGGAAGGTGGAGGGCGGCATTTCGATAAAACTTCCTCACTCGTGCGGTGTCTTCTCTGAGTCCTGTAATGATTATGGCGATTCGCGGGCGAATGTGGCTACACTAGATATCCTCGCCTGTTCGAGTCCTTATTGAGCTGGAAGAAATTCGCTTCCTATGCATAGACCATTGTAGGCATCGAACGAGCGGTCAACGCAACTACTGTCTATCTGCGGTGCTTGTATCATCCTCCGTACGCCAAAAGGAATGGCCGACTACCATCTTGAGCGATAGATAGCGGGTGTGGCCGAGAGCTATAGGTCTAGACTCCAAGGCAGCAGATCGAAGTTCGCTCCAAAGGAAGCGAATACGGGATAGGCCCGGAGTGAACACCTTCAAGCATTCGCTGGAGTAAGACTGTTGTTTGAGGCACTCGCAATCCGCCGACAAGTGTACACATCTCGAAGGCACAGCATCGTCGCGACTGGAGACAAGACCTCGCAAGCGCGTCGGGCACGTTCCATTGCGCACTCAACGAAGGTCACGACGGTCACACCCGTGACTGAATCCGGACATTGCTTTCCTACATGCACACTCCGTCCGACCCCCAGC
>JAWDJV010010008.1:0-11629 GCA_033119285.1 Teratosphaeriaceae sp. CCFEE 6253
AGGAGCGTGTCATCGTCGCGACCTCATCCTCCCTCCTCCACACCCCGCACACGCTCGCCAGCGAGCAGAAGCTCGACGCAGATGTCAAGGACTGGTTCGCCTTCGCCACCGAGAAGGCTGCTGAGGTCGCCATCATCGCCAAAGCCGTCACCGAGGGCCCCGCCTCCGTCGAGTCCGAGCTGTCCGCCAACAAGAAGAGCCTCGACGCGCGCGCCACGAGCAAGCGCACCAACAACCCGGACGTCAAGAAGCGCCAAGAGGCCGTCACGAAGGATATGCACGAGCGCCAGTCCGCCTTCCCGACGCGCTACGAGCAGCAGAAGCAGCACCTCAAGCTGCCCCTCTTTCCCACCACCACCATCGGCTCCTTCCCTCAGACCAAGGACATCCGCGTCTCGCGCAACAAGTTCACGAAAGGCGAGATCACGGCCGAGGAGTACGAGAAGTTCATTGAGAAGGAGATCCGCGACGTCATCGCCGTGCAGGACGAGCTGGAGCTGGACGTCTACGTGCACGGCGAGCCGGAGCGCAACGACATGGTGCAATACTTTGGCGAGCGCCTGGACGGCTACGTCTTCACCACCCACGCCTGGGTGCAGTCCTACGGCTCGCGCTGCGTGCGCCCGCCCATCGTCGTCGGCGACATCTCCCGTCCGGCGCCGATGACGGTCAAGGAGTCCAAGTACGCGGCCAGCGTGAGCAAGAAGCCGATGAAGGGCATGCTCACGGGGCCCATCACGTGCCTGCGCTGGAGCTTCCCGCGCGACGACGTGCATCAGTCCGTGCAGGCGCAGCAGCTCGCGCTCGCGCTGCGGGACGAGGTCGTCGATCTCGAGGCGGCGGGGATCTACGTCATCCAGGTCGATGAGCCGGCGTTGCGGGAGGGGTTGCCGTTGCGCGCGGGTAAAGGGCGCGAGAGGTATCTCAGCTGGGCCGTGGATAGCTTCAAGCTGAGCACGGCGGGCGTGCGGGACTCGACGCAGATCCACAGCCATTTCTGCTACTCGGAGTTCCAGGACTTCTTCCATGCGATTGCGGCGCTGGACGCGGATGTGCTGAGCATTGAGAACAGCAAGAGCGATGCCAAGCTGTTGAAGGTGTTTATTGATGAGGACTACCCGAGACACATCGGGCCTGGTAAGTCATGTCGCCCACACGTAGATGGGAAGGGGAGGTTTGCCGGGAGAGACGGGGTTGCTGACAGAGATGGTGCACAGGCGTCTACGACATCCACAGCCCGCGCGTGCCCTCGGAGCAGGAGATCAAGGACCGCGTGGCGGAGATGCTGCAGTACCTCAAGCCCGACCAGCTGTGGATCAACCCGGACTGCGGGCTCAAGACGCGCGGGTGGAAGGAGACCAAGGCCGCGCTGCACAACACGGTGGCCGCCGCGCAGTACTTCCGCGCGCAGCAGGAGAAGAAGTAGGCGGTGACGACGTGGATGATGGCGGCGCGGCGACGTGATCCAAGATGAGGGACGAAAGGGGAGGATCGGAATTCAACATGATACCCACAACACCATGAACAGATTTTAGCGCGGCGTTTTCAACAGGCTCGGGAGATGATGCGATGCGATATGCGTCGGATGAAGGCGATCTCAACGATCTGCCCGCTTGCCTCAACGGCGAGCATGAAAAGCGACGGAGAGGGTATGTTACGAATGCTGATATTGCGGCCCCGGCCGCATCTTCGCTGCGGTATTCCAGCAGTGGGTATGTAACGTGTATCGATATGCGCGACTTTACTACCGAGGCCTCGTCACCACTGTGGTGATGTGCTGACTGCTCAATTGTGCAGCGCGCGGAGGAGCTTGGAGTGGTCAGCAAGTATGAAGCTTATTGCTATGTTGACTTTGGTAGGACTTTAGCGGATGTCCTCAAGAATTTCGGCGTGATGGGCGGGACTGGTATAAGTAGCTGGCACTCTGCCACGCCCGCCCATGGGTGCGGGAGAACAGTTGACTTGCTACAGCCTTTGAGGTCGACGAACACAGCTTGAAATACGAGACGATGTTGACAGCAAGAGCTCATTTGCGCTCCATTCGACCAGAAGCACAAGAGCCTGTCGGCTCTGCCAAGGCGACCGCACAGCGGCAGACAGATTCGCGACACAGAGTCGGATCTTCGACGCAGATTCGCAAGGTGAGCAATCTAACGACGAGTATCACTGCCATGTCACTGACAACAGGCTAGACGACAACCGTCCCAGCCATCCAGCCGACTCAAGTTCAGACGTCGAACTCTTCAGCCATGTCGGCCTCTGCCAAAGACACCAAGGACCATTTGTCAGCACTACCATCGGAGCTTCTGCTGGAGACTTTCGCGCTCGTAGACGCCAGCGATCTTGCTGCGCTCCTCAAAGTCAACACGGTCACGAGAGGCGTGGTGCTCCATCACGAGAAAGCCCTTGCCAAGAGCGTCTGCGCAAAGCAGCATGCCCGTCTTCAGGACGCGCTCGACTGGCTCGACTGGCTCGATACCAATGGCGACGGCACCGATCTGATGCTGGTCGTCACGCGCTACCTGTGGGACTTCGCGCCCCTCTTCTCCTACAGCCGCTCCACTGACCCCGGATCCGAGCACGAGACCTTCGCCGAGTACTTCCGCCCCAGCGCCACGCAACTGAGGGACAGACCTCGGGAGGATTGGGAAATCGGGACGCTGGTCTGGCTCTTGTGGGCCGTGCACCGCTTCCACGTCGACCCCACGGCCGAGCACATGCGCGATCTCGCGCTCGAGCTCCCCTTCCCGGGATCCAACAACATGCGCTTCCTTGACACCGAAGTCGTCTTCATGCGGCTGGTCGCCTGGGTCGGCATCGACGAATGCCACGACGACGAGCTCGCGGGGCTCTTCCGCGCGGCGAAGTCTGGCAAGGTGTTCGGGCGGGTGCCGTCCGAGTGGGCGCTGCAGCGCGCGCGGGAGGACAACGAGATCGTGTTGATCGAGGGGTGGTGTATGAGCGTCGCGGCCGAGGTCGGGCTGGACGACGTGGTGCTGTCGCTGCAGGGTCGGCTGGTCAAGGATTGGCAGGTCGCCGCTGGGTTGCCGTGGTGGTTCTGTTCGAGTCTGCGCAGTGGCGCCCGGCAGGCGCTGTTGGAGAGTGTCCGGGTTGCGGTGACGCAGGGGGAGATGCGGCCGCTGCACGCGGCGGCTTTGATGGAGGATGCGGTACTGTGCCATCCGATGTCGCTGTGGGAGGCGGAGTGGTTTGGGCGGTCGTAAAATTGTCTACACCTATCTACACAACCCTACGCCGCGGTCGAGATGTCCTTGCCAGATTTACGTTGAGCAGTCGCGACATGCGGACGGCGCCTGCTCCCTGGGTTCTCTGGCAGTGCCACCGGGTCTGCAGTGCAGGTGCCCTGGCGACAACTTCCTGGCGACAACGACATCCTGCCTTCTCCCTCAGCTACCTACATCGCTCGCACAACACACGTCGACGTCAACAGGAAGTCTACTCTTGGTCGCTCGCGCTCTTGGATCCGGCATCTCATTGCTACGCACATCACTCACCGGCGCCAAGCGCCCATGGCGCACTTCTGCTGTGCTCACCCACAGCAGCGCGTGGACTCCCCGGAGCCGCCCTCGCGCCCTCCACTCAAAATTGATGGCATCCTCGCCGCCGCCGCGCTGCCGGACTGCCACCCGCACGCCCTGCGGTTCCCGGACAAGAAGCCCGAGCTGGACAGCAGCATCATCCGCAGCCCCAACCTCGCGGACAAGATCAAGTGGCACATGCGGCGGAAGTCCACGAAAGCGCTGCGCAGCGATGAGGAGTATGACCATGATGCTCTGCCGATGACCTCGACGGAGGTGGTCAACAGTGTCGGCTACGCACCTCTCCGGTTGGCCTTGGAAGAGTCGCCCTTGGTACACTCGCTGCTGCAGCCGCGCAGTCTCCGGGTGCTCAGCACACCCGTCTCCCTGGAGAGCTTCCAACCCCGGGATGAGGTTCGCGACTCGGTGCTCAAGAGTCTCGGCTGGCTTCGGCCGCTGCTGGAGAGGTATGACCGGAATCATGTTGAGTCTGACACTTTCGCTTACCGGGCATTAGGCCGCCCAGCATCGTAGCAAGCCAGCCCGTGGTCGTCGCGAAGGTAGCGACGGCAACTCCAAGTCGCCAGAGCTCGAGCGATGCACACTTTCCTCGACGACCTCCGAATGGGCCTATGCCGTTGTCGCTGAGCTCACCCAATCTTCTGGGCGCCCAGCATGTGTTAGCCACGCCGTTGAGGCGCACACAGTCCTTCTTCGCTCTTGGTGGAAGGCTCGCGGTGCCGAGGACGAGGCTCACGCAGGACTCTTCGGTGTCGGAGAGTGTTGATACGATGCGGCCGGACGAATGTTGTGACCCTCGTCCGGCTGAAGATGCAGTGCGGTCCTCCGTCCTGGCGGACCGTCAGGACAGCGAGACTGTGGTGCCCATACCGACATCAGCCAAAGACACGCCTTTGGCGACCAGTCACATTGGCCAGATCAGCTCTGACAGCCCTCACCTTCACACCATGGACATCTCTCAGCAACTGCGCTCCATGTCTGCCCTATCCGAAGCGTCCGAAGAAGACTGGTCTCTGCTATCTGCGAACGCGCCATGGAACTTTCACCGCCGGGAGAACTCGGCCATCAGGGACTCATCAGCCCGTACAAAACATGCTCGCCGACATTCGAGCTGCGGTGGTTTTGGCATCGACGCCGCTGGCTCCGGACGTGGCAAGTCTCCAGCAGCATCCTCCAACTACAGCAGACCCTCCAGTATGCTTGACTCCCTCAACATTGACAACGACCTCACGCAGAGGATGATGCTGCCATACGAGATATCCGCTGGGTTCGATGGGGCTGTCCCGGATTGGCCGTTGCCCTTACCATATGTATCGACTGAGGTCGACGACACGAGGCCTGCCACTGAAGCCATCAACGCGATACAGCCCCTTACTCACTCAGTGGCATTGGGGCAAAACCCTCCCGATTCACCCGTTCCCGTCACCACTGGATGCGATGACAATCAATCCATTAGATGGACTTCTCCTTTACAGCGTGGTGGCTCGCTACCCAGCAAAGACAGCTCCAGCCATCTGACGGTGTCGAGCATGCGAAGCAGGTTCCGTGACCGCCTCTCCTCGACCAAGAAACTTGTCCGGAAGCGTCGCTCGATATTCAAGTTCCTTCGTCCTGGCAGTCGCAAACAGCAGGGCCGCAGCGTCAGCTCACCGGTCCTTCACACCAAGGCCTCAGATGCCTTGCTCTACGACGGGCCTTCTGACGACCCCGAGATGTTGACGGTGATGTACGAGCTGTCAGATGACCCGCAGCATTCCAAAGCCTCTACGAGAGCTGCCAGCGTGGGTCAGCTGGAGATCGGCAGAAGCAATACGACTTATCTCGCCGTACCTGACGGTCTACCGCAGCGGCGACCGTCACTTGCAGATTACGAGCGTACTCTCACGGCCACTGGAGACGATCGCCGCCGACCCTCAATGATCAACGTGCAGAAGCTGCAGGAATTACAAGAGGGCGATCGTCGACAGTCCATCTCCCTGCGGCGCAAGATCAGTCGTGCTAAGACCTTCAGCGATGAGCCTACCACTTTGATGGCACAGGCCCTGGAGAAGCACCAGGAAGAGAAGGCACTGTTCCGATCTGCGAGTAAGCAGAAAGAAGCGCTGGAAGAGAGCCAGGCAGCGGACACGGTTCTCTCTCGCACGAGCACGTTCACAACAGGTCGTATAAGCTTGCCACCGTCAGTGACGGTGGATCACAACGATCTGCTGGACCCTCTTGACAGATCCAGCATCAAGATGTCGGTCGATCGCAGCCACAGCACCGGATACCTCCTGCCGCCTAGCCCTGCCGAGCTGCATCCACGTCCGCCGAGCTTCATGGGATCTAGCTCCCCACAGGCTACGCCGAGCCCAGCTACCAAGACTTCGCCTGGAAGGGTAGACCCTGCGTTGGAGCACGTCTCGCCTCAGACTCCAGCGGCAGCGAAGCACATCGGCTCCTCGTTGTCCTCGTGGACTCGCTTCCCAAGCCACACGCGTGGTGAGCGATGCGGCTCAGCCGGGCGCGCGGACGCAGTCGTTGCTCGCGATTTCGCCTTCGACGATGCCGAACGTGGCGCATCCTGGGATCTGGAAGCGGGCTCGCCAGTCAATGACAGGCGTGGCAAAGGCAAAGCAGCTCTGCCCAAGCGGCGCTCTACGACGTTCGGAGGCCTCGTCCGGTACTACTCCAGCATCTTTTCAAGCAGTGCGTCGCCACAGAACAGGCGCAGCTCTATTGCTGCGGGCGGCTGGCTCGCGCAGCCCGATCTGGAGCTGCTGCCGCCGTCGTCATCCAGTGAGCCGACGTTCCCCAAGCACGATCATCACTTCAAGCAGCGACTACATCAGCTCGAGCATGATCTGGAAGAGCAGGTCAAGAAAGATATCGACTACATCGGAGACGAGGCCACAGTAATCGTGGATGAGATCCGTAAGGACGTCGATTACGTAGAGGAAAAGGCCGACGAGCTTGAAGAGTGCATCCGCAGAGATGTTGAGCAGGTCGAGGACGAGGCCGAGAGACTGATGCATCTTGGGCCACGCCATCATCAAGCGAGCCTCCAGGCCAGCGCTTCGTTTCTCGAGCGCAACCCGTTCTCTGGCCCATCATCACATCCAACCCTTTATCGCAACAGCACTTTTGTGGGCCCCATGGATGATACGAGTGGCGAGGACTCGGTGGCTCCCACGATCAGCATCAGTTCACCTCCTGCGGTGGCACAAACTCATCCAGAGCGCAACACTACGCTTGACGGTGCCGCGGACGCGAAGGCTCCGGCCTCCAGGGCTGAAGCGTGGTCGAGCGTGTATCAGCAGTGCATCTTCCACGCTCCACACACCACGCATGCTCTAGACACTGCGCCTTTCGAGGCCTCGGCCAGCTCGAGATATTCACTAGCCGACGACACGGCTGGAGTCCCGGCAAATCGTACTGGCGGAATGGCCGGGCCCAGGCATGCCATGGGTCCGCCTCTCCTCAAGCCCATCAAAGCGCGATCGCCGCAGCGTACGAAAAGTCTGGACCCAGAGGCTACTGTCCGCCGCTTCCCATCGGTGACCGTAATTGACGATCGCAAAGGCCACGGACGAAGCATCTCGCTCATCTCCGTCAAAGTTGGCGACGGGCAGGTACGGTCCAGCACGAACGGCCTCATCGGGCTGATCGAGTCGCGAGAGCGACAGGAACGAGAGGGGTTACTTCGTGGTTCGAGCTGTACCAACACCACTACCCGCGAGATTCATTGATAAAGGGATGAAGTTGGTGGTGCTTGGGCACGAATAATGGTAATGGAAGGGCGCTGCGGTCGGTCAGATTGAGCTTTGGGTGTGGAAACGATGATACAAGGCCATGGCGTATAGGTAGCGTTTCCGAACTAGTATCCATGCCTTACCATAGTGTCCAGTCGAAGTCTTGGTGTCACGTTCATGCTGAAGAATGATTGAAGCTTGTGACTTACTATAACCATCGTCGAGGCACAAGTGTAGTCTTTGATCGAGACTGCTACAGCATATTGCGACCAGCGAGCGCTAAGATAAACCTTAAGTGCTGAACTTGAAGCCACCATTCGCGCATATCGTGGATCCTGTGCCTGCACAAGTAATTGGTAAGAGTATCAGCAGATGTCCCCGACCCGGACTGCCCTGCCCATCTGGACTTACACGAAGAGCTGTCGGGCGTGCAAAGCATAGCAACGACGCCGGCGACCTCAGTATCGTACCCCTTGACTCAACTTCAGCATGTGTGTGGCCACTCAAAGACAGCCTCACTGGACTTGCCGGTCTGCCACCCGCGATCTCAGCATTGTCGACCAGATCCTTGCGGTCAACATCCGGCCTGATCGCCGCAAGCGGTGTGTTCTTCGTCCAGTAGCTCATCTTCTGCTGGAACTCCCGCGAAGTCGCTCCATACATATCGGTCGCTACCGGCCCAGGGTTGACAGCATTGACTGTGCATCGTTCGCTGAGCTCACGGGCCCAGGTTCTCGTCATAGCCTCTAGTGCTGCTTTCGTCCCTCCATACATCGCATCTTCATGGAAGCCGAGCGATGCAGAGACACTGCTGACATTCACTACCCTGCCACTTCGATCAGTTGACAGGTAGGGCTGCACGGCCTTCATCAGAAGTAGTGGACCACGGACGTTGACGTTGAACAGGCGTGCGAACTCGTCGGAGGTGCAGTCTTCAAGGGCAGACTTCGAGGCCACGCCAGCGTTGTTGATTACGATGTCGAATTGTACTTTGCCTGTCTTCGGGTGCGTGAAGCGGTTGCGTGCGAGCTCGACTAGGTGACTAGGACCAGTCTCGGTGCCCATATCAGCCTGCACAGGGAGGCATTGTACGCCGTAGTTGGTCTGCAGTTGGTCGGCGAGTTTCTGTGTCTTCTCTGCCGAGGAGTCGGATGTGTAGTTGATCACCAAGGAGCAGCCCTTGCTCGCAAGGTTCTCACATATCGCAGCACCAATCCCTGTCGCCGTCATTGAATTGCTCGGTACGTGATGGGAGTGTTCTATACCCCTTGAACCACCTGTGACAATCGCTAGCTTCCCATCGAGCACCCGTTGGCCCCCTCCGCCTAGGAGGTTCGTCGAGGCAGTCCGAGTGTGTTCTGGACGAGACATTGCTTGGCTTTGCGAGCGCGATGTGTGAGCAAAACTAGAATGAGTCACTGCAAGCGCATTGTGAGCTGAAGCCATCGAGGTCGCATACTGTAGGAGCTCTAAGCTATGACAACATCTCGCATTGTACCTGCATCGAGCGCCTCATGAGTCGCGCAACGTTGTGGACATTAAGGGCATACCGCAACCAAGCCGACAGCAACGAAGCACGCGGATCTGACAAGCACCCTTTCCATGGCCCTCACCTGCTTCTTCTCGTGCCGCTTTATAGTCTTGTGTCTTCATCAGTGCCCTCTCAACATCCTCCACATTCTCAGCGTATTGCCATTCCGCTCGTCGCCAGACACTCAACGCTTGACGCTTCGACGGCCCCGGGCCGACGAGAACAAGCTCCTCGGGGCATCATACAATGGTCCTTGACCGTACAAGCTCGGCCGTACACCCTGCGAACTGACTCCCCTCACGCCGCGGATCTGTGAGAGTGCTCTCTCTTGACTGCCCGTCGGAGGTAGCATAGTGTGCTTGTTAGGCGGCAAAGAAACGCGGCCCCGGTATGCGGTCGATTGCGGTCTGCTCTGCGCGTAAGCCGCTGAGGGCGGTGGACGGTCTGGCCGCTGGAATAGGCCTTGCAAATTGCGCGGTGTCTGAGGTGGGTCGTGGGTGCGTTGGTGCTGATTGGGATCAGGTCGTCGATACGGGACAGTGTCGTACAATAGTTGAGGCTCGGCTGCCCCGCGCAGTTTGGTAATGAGCGGCAGCCGCTGCGGATTCGACAGAGGCGCAAAATCCTGAACGTGCTCATGACGCGGTGACGATGTCCAGTGAGACACGCGAGCGTCTCTAGTATGGCTGCTGGGAGGTCGACGAACGACGCCGTTTGGCAGGGGCCGTCCTTGGGTATCAGATATTGAAGCCAAGCCACGCTTGAAGAAGGGGCTAGCGACGGATGCTGTGACCGGCTGCGTCAGACTTTGAATGCCGTACTGGCCACTATTCGCGTCACCCGGTGGCAGTTGTCGATCGACGTTTGGTCCTGAGAAAAATCGTGGCGGCGGGCCAACCCAATTATCGCGCTCGCCGTTGGCATCGTAATGCGTGTCGTCGTGCTCCATCTCGTGCTGCATGGACTGAGCAGGAGGCGGTGCCGCGTTTTGCTGATCTACAGGTCGCTGTAAGAGCCCATTGTGTAGCGAGCTGCGCGACTCTCGGCCATGACGTCTCTGGATAGAATGCTGAGGTTGATCATGCAGGGGTTCCGTGGGATCCAGCACCCGATGAGACGAAGGGACCTGCTTATCTGCACCACTGTTCGTGAGAATTGGCCGGAAGGGTATCGCTTGTGCGTTGAGGCTGCGTCGCGAAGGCGCGTGTCCGCCCGGCTCGACAGAGTCCATCTGCCAGGCTTGATCTGGTGAAAGCCCACCGGCCTGGTGAGATCCGAAGACTGATCGCGGCTGGTGAGCTCTGAGTTGTCCCGTCACTGGTGAAATTTGACGCCGGAGTACTGTGGACTTCGGAAGAGGTGGTGGCATGAGATCTCTACTCTTCTCTCGTGCCACTGACTTGCGCGGCGCAGAAAGATTCGTCTGCTCAGGCTCGTAACGTGCCAGCTTGCGCTTCCGCGCAGACGACGAAGACTCTGGCTCGACGGCGACTGGCGCACGTTAGCACCGTATCCACCGGCGGTAGGGTCTATCTAAGAATCGCTGGAAGGGCCTACCGTAGCGCTTTTGCGGTCGTGGGTCGTTCATGGCCGCTGTGTCGGAACGCTCACCTGCTTTGGCCGGGTCAAAAGCGTAGCTGCGCCGAGGCACCTCGTACCCAAGCTGCGACAGCTGCTGTCTGAGCGTTGCGATTTCGCTGAAATAGTCAGCCATCCCGAACGAGGTGGGAGAGGGTTTGGGTGCATACTCCGACATGTCATGTACGGCACCTAGGTAGTGGTGAATGAGCAGCTTCCTGGCTTCCCACTTCTGCAGTTTCGCATCGGCCTGCTCGAGCTTGCGCAGCCGGTCCTTCAGGCTTTCGACTTCTCGCTGTAGCTCCCGCCGCTGCTTGCGCTCATGCAGACGAGCGGCCTCCGTCTTGAGCTGCTGGCGCACGGCGCTCTTCCAGTACCTGGTCACATGCTGCGCATACCGCGCCACGTTCATGTATTGGAACTGCATCCTCATCAGTGGGTGTCACGTCGGTAGTGAAGCGGCTACTCACTCGTACAGCCTCCATGCCTGGCACAGTGCCATCGAACTTGATGGCAGGACATAGCATCCACTCAGGCGGGATCGCAGTATCCATCTGGCTCTCATTGAGGCCGCGGATGCCGTACAGACTTTTCATGCTGTGGTCGCCTCGTTCCTGACACTGCGGACAAGACGCTCGCGGCTGCTCGCCGGCCGGATGTAATGGCGCTGCTGATGGGTGCGTTAGTACCCACTCTGACTAGATTGATCGCAAGACGCACCACCGCCCGACAAGTGCTTGCCGCACACGATATGCGAGCACTCTCCGATCCATAGCTTCGTGACGATGCCCTCGTCGACGCCAGAGCCACTGTGAAATCCTTGATGGCTCTCTCTCGTCGCGTATACGTCCGACACTGTCGCCTGGCAGATGCCGCAGCTGAAGACTATCAGCTCCAATGGGAGGCTTTCTTCGGCTTCCTGCTCGCTTGAAGGTGCCATTGGCACCGTCTGGATAGCATACGATAAGAGTAAAGTAATCGAGTAAGTCAAGACGCGTGAAAGACAAAGTGCGGTTGACACGGAGATGCCAGACGCGCCGCTGCCGAATGAGGAAGCCGCGATGGTCCGCCTGCGGAAATCCGCTCATGAAGCCAGACTACACGTCCTGGCCAGTCTGGCACATTCTCGAGTCCCAGTTTCAGGGTGATTGAAGAGACTCATGTCATACCCTCCGAGCTAAGCGTATATACACCCATGAACGCCGTGACAGCCTTTCACGCCTCACCGA